>VDFB02292259.1:0-22055 GCA_007258455.2 Sequoia sempervirens
ATTTCGAGCACTCATTCACGCATTCCAAGTACTCGTTCATCTATTTTGAATCTTTGTCCCCTCGTTCTGAGATTCGTTCATCCGTTCTGAGCACTCCTCCATCCATTATGAGCTTTCATCTTCTCATTTTGAGAATCATTCATCCATTGTGAGTAACTGTTTACTCACTTCGAGTCATCATTTGTCCCTCTTGATCATTCATTTACTTGTTCTATGTAATCATTCGTTCATTTCAAACCTTCATCTTCTCCTTCCAAGAATCTTTCATCTGTTGTGAGCAGTCGTTTACTTGTTCTGAGTAGTCATTCATCCCTCTTGATCATCTATTTACTTGTTTTGAGTAATCTTTCATCTATTCCAAACCTCCTTCTCTCGTTCCAAGCAGTCGTTCGTCCATTTCTATCATCCAATTCTGTAATCAGATCATCGTCTTCCCCATCCAAATCCCCTGAACTTCATTTCAGGTTATTATCCAAATTGACCTAGGTGTCTGAATTGATCGTCATCCTCAACATTTGCCTAGGATTGTCATCCATCCTAATTTAATCATTATCGTCGGCCCAATCAATCCACTTTTAATCTCAAGGTGGATTCGGTTTGCAATCATCCATTTATGCTTTAATCTGATCAATCAGTATCCTAAGTCACCTAGGGTAATCTTTGAATGAGATTTATAGTCCCTTTCATCATCCTATCCAATCCATTATTTGATCTTATCAATCATCTCATTGATTGATCCTATCCAATCTAATCTAATCACATCCCTATCCAATAACCTTTAACCCAATCAATCTGCTTCCATCTTGAGGTAGATTCGGTGTCGTAATCATCCTTTGATAATCAATCCGATCGTCAGAATCAATCCCATCGCATCATCCAATCCCGATATGAGCTTGACCTAAATCCTGACTTGAGATTTTAGTCTGTTTCCATCCAAAATCTTTGATCCATCCTCTTTATCCTTTCATTATCATGAATCCTTACCCTCCATCGATAGTAGTCAAGGGAAACCCTAATTACGTCGATGATGATACAAAAATTCTTGTCGATCAAGAAGTATACGACATAGATCCCCTTGACGCTATCATCGCTAGTAAACTTTCCCCACCCGCTTTCCAAAATCCAATCACCCCTTCAAGCTATCCCGTTATGTCTTCATTCATGCCTAATCACACTCCTTATGCTACCTTTGACAAGGGATATTCACTATCTTCCTCGTCTACATATCTATCATATCCTTCATCTACACCTTCTGCTTATCTGACACCCGCATCTTCTTATTCTAATCCATCATCCCAATATTCATATTACAATCCCCCATCCATGTCCCCCTATCCTAATCCTATATTCACACCTTTTTACCCTAATCCTACGTCCCCATCAATCTATCCTAATCCAACATCCAAGTCTACCCATCTTAATCCACCATCCATATCCTCTTGTCCTAATCCACCATCCCAATATCCCTATCTTAATTCCCCATCTACCTCCTCTTACATCAATCCACCATCCATGTCCTCCAATCTTAATTCACCATACCAACATCCCTACCTTAACCCCCCATCCAATCCTAATCCTCCATCTACTCCTAGTCCTGTATCCAATCCCATTCCTCCATCTAACCCTAGTCCACTAATCCCTAATCCTAGTCCTCTACCAATTCCTAACCCTTCATCTATGCCCATCACCCCAGCCAAGCCTAGGGTATGCAAGTTTCTCACTCCAGAAGTTCTCCAAGGAATCATATCAAAGAAGACATCCCCACCTCCACACATTGCAATCGTGGAACCATGCTAACCCAATCCATCATCTACGGTCACTAGTGATGAGACCCTTCTCCATATCACACCTATCATTGATGTTACAACCCCTAGCACCACTCAAACCACTAAAATCATCAAACCTACCGAATCCATTGAGCCCCCATCTCCTAATCTGAGAACCTCCAAACCCATCAAAGATAACCAAACCCCATCACCATCTTCTACTCCTAGATCCATCCAATCCATCGAAGACACAAAAGTCCAACCCACTCCTTCCACTCCTAATCTCACTCAAATCCCTCCTCTTGAACCTCATGAATCCCCCATCCTTCCATCTTCCCCACTTGAAGAGTCCCTCCAAGACTCCATCATTATGCCATCCAGGCAAGATGAGTCATGCCAAGAGCCTAATCCAGAGCATGCCAACATGTCCCCTTCTCCAAATCAAGATCCTGTCATCCCACCTAGTCCTACTAAAGATCATAGTCCTCCATCCACTCCATCTCATGATCCCTCACCTCCATCTCCCTCGGATGATCCCTTATAGCCTACCATCACAAATCCAGATCCTACCATATCACCTAATCCCTCTCTTGATGACACCCATCAAGATGTTGCTATCCCACTATCTCCATTTCTTGATCCTCCATTGTCGCCTAAACCTACTATCCCCTCACCACTTGTATATCCCCTTGGTACTCTCACATTCTTCCATGGTGCTCTCCTTGCAAAAGAAAAATAAAAAATATACACCACCCATCCTCCTCCACCTAATAATGGACTCACATCATTCTTCTTGAATAACAAAAATCCTGTCATGGATCAAATGCTTAAGAACATGAATTACCAAGGAAAAGGTTTAGGACTTCATGAAAAAGGTATTTTAGAGCCCATCCAGGTCAAAGAACAAATTTGTATGCAAGGTCTTGGACCTATTTCCCAAGACTCACAATCTAAAGATGTTGATACAACCTCTATACATCCTCAACGAGCCTCTTCCAAAATAAATATAGGCTCTTCCCATCGCTCCACCAGATCATATGCTGCCATCCCTCCTCCTCCATCATATCACCTCCAAACAACCATTCATATTCCTCCCTCATCTCTTCCATCCATTTTGGGTCCTTATGTCCCTACATCCACCATCTTGGGTCCTTATGTCCCTCCACCCACTACGTCTATTTTGGGCTCTTATATCCCAAAATCACCTCCTCCATCTCATCCTATTCATCCTTTCATCCATTCATCACCTATCCATGTCATCCATCATAAACATCCCACTCGCATGTCCCCTAATCAGGATCAACAAAGGCACATACCTACACATCCTCCATCGCTCCACATCATCCATCTCCTTGCACCCATCCCATTGCTATTAAAAGCACTTTGGATAATAAAATAAAAATGAACACATCTAAACATCCACATGAATCTAAAGATCCTCATGTCCCCTCTAAAAGACATGTTGACAAAAAGAAAAATCAAATCCAAAATCCAAATCCAATCCAAAATCAAATCCAAAAGTAGAATCATATCCATCGGCCACCAAGGCCCACCAAAGAAAAAATCAAAACCATGTGGATCCCAAAGAAAAAAGATGCAATACCTTCAAATGAAGCATCCATAACAACATCCAAAGTTGCTAATCCAAAAGCTAATCATACACTCCTTTCATCTCCTAAATCTGTTTTGGGTGCTTATGTCCCAAAATTCACTATCCCATCTCCCCCATTATCCCCACATTCTCCATCCATTAATCCTCTTATCCTTTCACATACACCACTACATGTGCCAATGTTGGTCCTGAAAACACCACCCCATCATTCTATCCATACCCTTTCCAACATCCCATCTATTATCCCACATATCTTCCCCATCAAATCCCTCTAATTAATCCTCTTGTATAATCCATTTATCATAATAGGGTTGTACCAACCTCAAATAGTCGCTTCATACATGGGCTCTTAATACCTCGTATGGACCTTGATGCTTGAATCCTTCATTCATATCCTTATCGCGTATCCGCTTATTCGCATCCCTGTATCCTTGTCCATCTCCATCTACCTTCTATCCAAAAAATCCATAAAAGTCAAAAAATTAGAAAAATCAGAAAAAATTAAAAAAAATGAGAAAAAATAAAAAATAAAAAAATAAAAAAATCATAAAAAGTAAAAAAATAAAAAAAATCATCAAAATATAAAAAAAAAGAGAGAAGAAAAATAATTCGTCCAATGGTGAAAACTTGGCAAACAAGCGCCTTGGATAAGTACCATGATGAAAACCTGGCAAATGGGCGTCATGTGTAAATCCCCATCCGTCATTTTCCACACTTGGGGGTAGCTTCCTAATATGAATTCCCTCCATCCGCTATGCTTCTTGCTATGCTTCCAGCTATGTACCCATCTTCCTAATATACATCCTCTTCATTCATCCCCTCCATCCCACCTATCTTCTACATCCTACCATCATATCCTATTTATCTCCCATCCCTCCATCCTTCTTGTGATCTTGATCAAGACAGGGGCACCTATCTATGCATGCTTTGGACACCTCTTGGTATTCATCCCCCTTTACCTACACACTATCCTAGTCCTCATCCACATTCATCTACCTTCCTGGTCCACCCATCATGCTACCATTAATCTCCCTTATCCATACATCCTATCCATATCCATCTCACTCCCTTATTTGCCCATCCTTCTATCTTCCATACTTCACGCCTCATCACACATGACATATCTAGAGTGGGGGCATCTTCTTCCTTTGTGCAATAAGTCCTTGGAGACATCCTATCCATCTAAACAATCCCTTCCATCTCCACATCCTTATCTTCTTATCCATCTAACTGATCCCTTTCATCTCCCCATCCTTATCTTCCTATTCATCTAAATGATTCCTTTCATCTCCCCATCCTTATCTTCCTATCCATCTAAACAATCCCTTTATCCATCCGTTCTAGCATCTTTCCATATCCTTATCTTTATCTATCCATCTCGTTATCTTTATCCTCATCTCGTCTCATAATCCCTTGTCATTGGTATCTAGCTATAGGCTACTCCCCATGTAATCCAATGTCATCTACCTTATCGCCATCACTTTTGCTTCTTTTACACATCTTTTTCGTCTCCTATCCTTTTTCATCATTCATCTCTCCCTCATATCATCCTCCCAATTCACGTTGATGATTTGTATAACTATCCCATTCCCGAGCTTTGTGTGATCGCTATCATCCTATCCAATCCACCAGGTCTATCTTGTCTCATTGTATCAGTCCCATCATTTTATCCGCTTATCCTGGTCATCTCATCATTCCTTGTCCATCTTTTGTCTTTGGATTTTGGTCGAACTACGTTGCCCCTGTGCTTTCATGTAGGCAAGGTTGATCATTTGATTCGCCCCCAGGGTTCCTTTATCATCTATCATCGGTCTTTCTATTCTTGTCTGTCCTGTCTTGGTCATCCATCGAGGTCTCCATCGTCCTCTTCTTGCTTTTATCCATGGTCAGTCGTCAATAATTTATCGAACTACGAGGGCTCTGCACTTTCACGTAGGCAAGGCTAATCTTTGATCGGCCCCTGAGCCCCTAGGTCTTTAGGGTGTATCAGTCCCCTGTCTTGTCTCTCTTGTGTCATCAAGCTATGCCCTTATCTAGCTGGTTCTTCACATACAAGATCCACTCGTATCATCAGATCTAATCAACTTTGAATATCCTGCATCATCTCGATCTTTTAGTTAGTATCCATCATCAGTCTCAATAGGATGCATCCTTCCTAACAAACCTCATCAATCCCATCCATCCCCTTGATCCTATGGCAAAGGACGTTTGAAATTGATTGCGATCTTTTGATGCTTTTGGATTTTGTTTATCATTTGAGCTCCCTATCATCACTTGTCATGGTCGCCTTGATCCATCATATCATGGTGTGCTTTGACTAGTCAACATAAGGGCATATCTTGATCTTTTTGCTTTGTTGTTGTCTTCTCGGTTGTCTCGCGTAGTACCCACCAAAAATCCTGCGGTCTTGTGTTACGTTGGGGCATCCTCTTGTGCTTGTGGTTATTCCAATGCTTGGCCTGACCACGGTCTTCGTGACTTTGGGGTGTTGGAATAGCCTTTTTGTCTATTGTGTTTGTTTTATGCATTAGACATGAATCAACCTTGGTTCTTCATACCCTGGCATCTTGTGTCTTATGCTATAGAAAAAATTACTGCTCCGAAGATGGAAATTTTTATTAGGATTGCATAAATCACCCTCTCATTTATCACAATCCCCCCCATCCATTCATCCTTCATCACTCTCCCTTTTTGGCTTGTAGCTTGACTGGGGAAACATCACCTTTGTCCTTAAATCCATTTATCACTTATCATCTTCTCTTATCCATCCCTTTGCATCATCTTCCTCATCTCCTTTCACATCATCTCATCCATTTCAAGAGCACACCCGTGTTCTCTTGAACCTGCATGTCCTCTCGAGGGGGCATCCTTCATCCCTAATCTTCATCTTCACCCCATCACTCCTTTGAATGACTGGGGCATCTTTTCCAATCTAACCATCTTCTTATGGGTTCTATGTTTTAATTTTCTTTGAAATGATGCTACTTTTTAACACCATCTCAAAGAGTGGCAAAATGTAGACACCTAAATTTGGACACTTACATTGGTCCAAATTTATCCCCTTTCATCTAAATACACTCTCATTAGCATTGATTAAGTAATATTGTTATTATTTAATTAATACCCTTACGTTCTTCTAATCCCTAAGGTATCTAGTTAAATTATTAAATACCTTACCTCTTTAATTCCCCTTTCACCAAATGAATTAAATAAATATGACATTTATTTAATTCCTCACATGTCACATCCTTTTTCTTAATCCTAATTATTCTCCAAATCTCATCATTAGGAATGTCCACATGCCTAATCCTTGATTAAGATGTGTCACATCCTCCAAATTTTGCAAGTTGGCCCCTAATCTCTCTTAGCCACCTAACCCTCCTCTAATCCTTCATTAACTAGCTTAATCAACCTCCCAAGGAATTTTTAATTCCTTTTATCATTCCAAGGAATATTAAATTCCTTTTTTTTCTTCCCCATGTGATTTTTGACTTGTCACATCAAGTCACATGTGGACTCTTCCCCATGTGATCTTTGACTTGTCACATCAAGTCATATGTAGAATCTTCCCCTTTTCCCATGCATTTTCTAGAATCTTTGACTTGTCACATCAAGTCACATGTGGACAAGTGCTTCCCTTTTTGGAACCTTGTATTATCCATAAGATTCTTCCAAGCATGTGAATTTTTAATTCACATTTATTTTCCCAACTACTTTCCTCTTCCTCGTGGAGGTTTTTGAGGAATACTAAAATTCCTCTCATGTCACTTTCCAACCATTTGGGGACAAGAAGTTCCATTTTGAGGAAATATTCTCATCCCCCAAGGTACTTGTCCTTCCTCCACATCATGTACCCTCCTTCCACCTCATCTACACATCACCATTTCTAAGCCACTTCACATTCCACATGTCAATATGTGAGGGCTTGTGAGTCGTCAACTCACCATAGCCCTTCATGTTGGCCTTGTTGGATTAATCTCAACCATTGAATTCTCTAGATAATTCAAATTCCTCTATAAATCCCCCTCTTTTCTCTCATTTATGGACTTTTGCATTCCATAGTTAAACTCTTGCAATTTTATCATTTGAGCCATACCTAGCCAAAAACTTGCATTTCTTGCATTCACCATAGCATCCCCATCCACTTCTCATCCACGTTGCATCACATTTGTGCATCTTTTTCTATCAAGAGGAGCATACATTAAGTCGACAATCAAAGGGCCAAGCAAAGGAAAGCTTAACAAGGTGCATAATATTTTCATCTATTTTGTTAAGTTCAACATTTTTTCCCAATCTTGAGGTGTTAGGTGTTAGTTGGTTTCTTGTATGTTTAGTGTTGCTACTCATTTTTGGGACCACGTTTACTCCTGATCATAGGGACTTTGCAGATAGAAAAGATAGAGGGTTGATAAGACTTTGTCTTGCCGATTTTGTTCTCATGAACGTCCATGAGGAGAAAACCGCATCTTCATTATGGAAGAAACTTGGTGATATTTATCAGGGAAAGTCTCTGGTGAATAAGTTATTCCTGAGGAAGAAGTTATACTCCTTAAAGATGGAAGAAGGAGCATCCGTAGCAAACCATCTGAATTTGTTTAACATGATTGTTGCTTAGTTGGCCTCTGTGGGTGTGAAGATAGAGGAGGAGGATTGTTGTATGCTTTTGTTATGGTCCTTACCCGACACTTGGGATCATCTGGTGATGGCTATTGGAAGTACAATGACCACCTTTAAAATGGAATATGTGGTTGCTTCACTGCTTTCAAAGGAAATGTAGAGAAAATATTTTGAGATGGCCAAGGAGTCCCTTGCTGTTCAGGGTAGATCCAAGGAGAGGCAAGAAGGAAGAGAAGAAGTCTAAATCCAAATCTGAAGGGAGATCAAAGTCTCTTGGTAAGAAGTCCAAGGTGAAATGTTAGAATTATCGGCAGACTGGTCATGTTCAGAAGGATTGTAAAGAGGAGAAAAAGAAGAAGAAGAAAAACTCTTTGGATAATGATTCTTCTTAGAGCGATGCAAATTCCTTCATTGCAGCCTTGGAACTCAGGCATCAAATGATGTCTGGCTGGTTGACTCATGTGCATCTTTTCACATGACATCTCATAGAGATTGGTTTATGAAGTACGAAAAGTATATTGGTGGAAAGGTGCATCTAGCAAGTGACTCATCTCTTGAAATTGTTGGCTGAGGAAGAGTTAGAATTTGATTCCTTGATGGAAGAATAAAAGGGATTGATGGTGTAATGCACATACTAGGTCTAGCTTGAATTTTTTTTTTTCTGTAAGTAAGCTTAATGATGTTGGCGTGCAAGTTACATTCTCAAGTGGTGGTTGTAAGATGACTAGAGGCTCGATGGTGCTGGCTAGGGGTGCATGTATTGCTACTCCGTACAAGCTAGAAACTCATGTTGTTCAATGTAATAGTGTCTTTGTAAAGTTAGAAAATGTTGCTAGTATAGAAAAGGAGAACGAATTTCCACTGGGTGCAAACTCTTTGGAGGTGAAACTCCTAGTAGAGAAAACCATGTTGTGGCATCATAGACTCGGTCACATAGGAGAGAAGGGCTTAAAAGCCTTGAAAAATAAAAACCTGGTAGAAGGGCTTGATGATTGTAACCTTGAGTTCGATTTTTGTGAACATTGTATTTATGGAAAGCAACACCATGTTTCATTTTACTCTAGTCCTCATAAGTCTTCTGGTATACTAGATTATGTTCACTATGATGTATTTGGTCAAGTGGATGTTCCTTTGTTATCGAAGTCTAAATATTATGCTTCTTTTATTGATGACTATTCGAGAAGGGAATTTGTATACTTTCTTAAAAATAAATCAAAAGTGTTCAGTTAGTTTAGGGTGAAGCCACAATAGTGGTTTACAATTCAAGTGAGGAAGGAAAACTCACAAAAAATGACCCCAAAGCAAAAAAAGTGTTTTTGGGGGTTCGTATGAACCTACTGGTTCGATCGAACGCATTAGTTCGAGCGAACCCCTTTAAATTTTGGCCGCTAAAAAATAAAAAAAATACATAGCAAAGGGGGTTCGAGTGAACCCCCTTGAAGAGGTTCGCTTGAACCATGGTTCGGCCGAACCCCTAGGGGTTCATTTGAACCCCCCTTGCCCCTCATCGCCCTCCTGAGACACAAAAAAGTCTATTTTTTTACGCTTCGAAGCTCGGGTTGAGGTTGAAAATGGAGAATTCTTCAGAAACCCTTCTAGAATCAGATATTCCTTGGAACGAGGCATCCAACGAATATAATTTTTATATGTTTTGATTTTATTATGTATTTATTTTTTTAGTTTTATTAAACATAGGTTCTTCATCGAAAATGAAGGTCTCTGTTCTGCACATGTGGAGAAATAGTAGATTATCAATTTTTTTTTGAAAAATATGAGTGCACTAGATATTCAAGTCCTTGATCCAACAAAAAAAAAAAATTGAATTTCAATATATACAAAAAAAGTTACTCGTTATACGGTCGCGCTATGTCTGAATTGTAATTGGTTTGACTTCAAAATTTGATTAAAAAAAAAAATTAATAAAAACTATCTAACCAAGTGGAAGCACTAGATATCAGAGTTAAAAATCTAAATTCGAAAGAATTAGAATTTTATCCTTCATGGAAAAAAGTTATGCGTTATACAGTGTGCATCACTTTTTAAAATGTTGTTTTTTGAAAAAAACCATTTTTCATGGGAGATGGAAAAAGAAGTGCAATCTAATTCCAAAAATTTTGAAAAAAATATTTTTAGAATCTACAGACAAAATGTGACGAGACTCTAGTTTGCATCATCTTCAAATTCCTCATGGTTTAGCCGCTATAGGTGCCCGAATGTGAAGATTTAGTTAAAAATAATAATTTTAGTGTCCAGTTTGGCCAAAAATTGTAAACCACTATTGTGGGATCACCCTTTAAAGATTTTAAAAACTTGGTAGAAAATTAGATTGGAAGAAAAATTAACTTAAGGACAGATAATGGTGGTGAGTTCTATTCTATAGATTTTGAAAGGTACTGCAAACCAATGGAATTAAAAGGCATTGCTGAGAGGTTAAACAAGATGCCGATGAAAAAAGCGAGATGTATATTGAGTAGTGTTGGTGTGGAGAAGAATTTCTGGGCTGAGACTGTGGCTACAATATGTTACTTGATTAATTGCTCACCTAGTTTTTCTCTTGTTGAAAAAACACCTATGGAAGCATGGTCTGGTGAGAATCCCTCTCTGAGACATATTCATGTCTTTGGCTATGAAGCATATGTTTATGTTCCAAATGAGAAAAGATCTAAGTTGGAGAACAAGGCTGACAAATGTATCTTCATTGGCTACAACATTGGTGTAAAAGGATACAAGCTTTGGAATCCTATGACTGAAAAATGTTGTATACAACAGAAGTGTAATCTTTCATGAGTTGAAACCTTCTTTAGTGGATCTACAGTTAGAGATGAAAGAAGAAAATAAAAAAAATGTAGTTCAAATTCCTCAAACTCTAGATAAAGAGGAACTACAAATTCAAAGTGTACCTGAAACTAAGGAGAGCTCTAACAGCTCTGGGAGTTTTGAATAGGAGGAAGAACCACAACCTCAACCTCAGCCTGTGAGGAGGTCTACACGTGAAAAGCATCAACCTGATAGTATGGATTTTCTATGTTGGATACGAACTGTGTCCATGTGTTGATTACTAGCATTGATGAGCCTAGGACTGTGAAAGAGGCAATTGAAATTTCTGATTCAGATTCCTGGTTGGAAGCCATGAATGATGAAATGGTGTCTTTGAAAAAGAGTGAAACCTGGGATTTGGTACCCTTGCTTGAAGGTTGGAAGCCTATTGGCTATAAATGAGTATTTAAGAAGAAAATTGACCTAGATAGCAGTGTTGAGAAGTATAAAGCTAGGTTGGTCGCGAAAGGTTATTCCCAGATGGAGGGAATTGATTATGGAGAAATATTTTCTCTTGTAGCTAAGTTGACATCTATTAGATTTCTATTGTCACTTGCAACAACATATGACTTAGAGGTTGAGTAGATGGATGTGAAGACAACGATTCTTCATGGAGATCTAGAAGAAGAGATTTATATGTCCTAGCTTGAGCACTTCGTTGAAAAAGGTAAAGAAAGTTTGGTTTGCAAGTGGAAGAATCGATGTATGGTTTAAAGCAATCACCTAGAATGTGGTACCAAAAGTTTGAAACTTTTTTATTTTCATTGGGATTTGTGAGATCAAAATATGATCATTGTGTGTATTACAAAACTGAGAATGATCGTTTACTTATTATTTCCCTATATGTGGATGATATGTTATTCTTTGGGAATAGTAAGGGTATGATTTTTGTTTTAAAATCTTAGTTGTCAGAACAGTTTGAAATGAAAGATTTAGGTGTAGCAAGGTACATTCTGGGTATGGAAATCAGAAGGGATAGGGGAAGTAGAAAGCTTTGGCTTAGCCAGAGTAAGTATATCAATACTATCCTAGAGAAATTTGGTATGACTGATTGCAAGTAGCTAGTTGTTCCGGTGTTGTAGGGAACAAAGCTATCTATTGAAGATTGTCCACGATCTCTTATTGAGATGGAGGACATGACTAGAGTGCCTTATGCAAGTGTAGTTGGTAGTTTAATGTATGCAATGTTCTATACAAGGCCAGACATTGGCCAAGTAGTGGGAGTTCTTAGCCATTTTATGGAAAATCCTAGTAGACCACACTGGGATGCTGTAAAAATAGTATTTAGGTATTTAAAAGGTACCTCTTAGTATGCTTTGTGCTATCGTGGTAACTCGGTTGGGTCACAGATATCCATCAACATTCGAGGTTATGTGGATTTTGATTGGGTAGGGGACATTGACAATAGAAGATCCACCAGTGGATACATCTTCATGTTATTTGGTGGTGCAGTTAGTTGGATGAGTAACCTGAAGGTTGCAGTTGCTTTATCTACTACAAAAGCATAATATATGGCAGCAACACATGCCTATAAGGAAGCCATTTAGCTTAGATGTTTGTGTTTTGATGTTGGGTTTAATGCAGGCCAGATTAATATTTGTTTGGCAAAAAATCCCACTTTCCATGCCAGGACGAAGCACATTGATGTTCAATATCATTTCATTTGTGATATGGTGGAGGATGGAAAGGTCAATCTTGAAAAGGTGGATACTCTGGAGAATGTCGTTGATGCATTGACAAAGCCTATGATCACAGAAAAGTATAGGTGGTGTGCCAGTTCGATGGGCCTTGGGGCCTATGCTTTTCAATAACTTTGAGTTTAGAGGAAGCCAGTAAGTCTTCGTCAAGTGGGAGCTTGTTGGAAAATATGTCTCAACTTGCTGGCTTGAACCTCTCTTAAAGACTTGACATTTTCCCCTTTGTTGGCCTTCATTGTCGGACTATCACTAAAATCCAGAACCTTGAAACCTAAGTCGTTGGGTTCTAAAATATCATAACTTGGCGACATTGAGCTTCCCTTTGTTATTGCCATGTCGCAGGTTTTGGGAAATTCCTAACCTCCGATAGAGGTTGTGAAGTTAGGGTTTCTCCTGACTTGGTGACATAGAGATCGACATGTCATAGTTTTTGAGAAATTCATAACCTCCAATATTGAGGTTGTGAAGTTTGTTTTTTCAGTGACATAATGACATAACCGATGGATGGTGGGACCTGTCTACATGGAAGGTTACATCGGTTGTATGGAAGTGACATGGATGTTGCGTGGATGGTGGGAACCACATGGATCGAGTCGATAAGTTGTAAAAAGGATATGGTGATGGTTGATTTGGTGAACCTAAATGGTACGATGGTTGACTCGGTAACTTGTGGAGAGTACCTAGGTGGGACCCCAATGCTGCCAAGTTGGAAAGCGATGGTTGGCTACTGATTGTTGTTGGTTGGTTGATGGTTGATTTAGAAATTGAACAAATGTCAAAGTCGATACAGTTGAAATGGTTGGTTTTCTAGAACCAAAGTGACCATGGTTGTTTGACAATAATATATATTGAATCATTTTGTATTGTGAGAGGTTCATATCAATTGGTTAATGTTCTGCATTGTATACTTATGAGTGTTGTAACGGTGTGCAAGAACAAAATCTGTATTGAGAATCTTTGTACGAGGTTGATTTGTGAAATGTATGCTGCTGTGAATTAACATTTGAGAGTGGATTTTGGAACACTGTATGTAAATTGAATTACTATTTAATACAAAGTGGCTTTACTTGGTGTGTGGGTTTTTTTCCCTTAAGGGTTTTCCCACGTAAATTTAGTGTTCTATTTTGTGTGGGTTTATCTATTTGTTCCTATGTATGTGTTTCTTAAATGAACTCTAATTGAAATTGAAAATTAAAAGTATCTTCTGCGTTATTTCTCTTGTAAGATTGACATTTGGAAGGCATTTCTGCATCTTTCTTTCCTTACACTTTTTCTTTGGTTGGTACATATTCCATGTTGACTTCCTTTTTTGCAACTTTCTCTCTTATGAAGTGATACTTGATTGATATGTGCTTTGTCCTAGAATGCAAAACTGGATTCTTTGAGATGTTAATTGCATTTGAATTATCACAAAAAAATAGAGATAGGTTCATTGTACTCAACCTTGATGTCCTTGAGAGTTTCCTTCACCCATAATATCTGAGTACAATATGCTGTTGCTGCTACATACTCTGCTTTTGCTGTAAAAAGAGTGACTGATTCTTGCTTTTTTCTCATCCAAGACACAAGTTTGTTCCCAAAAAAAAGGCTCCTCCACTTGTGCTTCTTTGATCATCTACACTTCCAACCCAAGTTGCAACCTAATAGCTTAAATGGATTCTACCATTGCATTTATATGGCCCAAAAATGCCTATTTTCATATAAAATTAATCCATTTTAGACAAATTTAATTTTTGGTTTTTTTTTTTGCTAGAAGGGTCATCACTATAGGCTAAATTCAATTTTTTTTTTCAAAAATTCAAAACTTTTGATCCAAAAGTCAGATTTTGAAAACAAGATATCATTGGAAAGGTTGTTCCTTGTACTTTCTAGTGGTATATGTTTCATTATTAGATTTAGCTTCTGGGGAAAGCTATTTCTATTTGAAGTCAAATCTCCCATCTAGACTTCTGATCTCATAACTTATTACCTGTTTATCCAATTTTTGTGATTCTTGTGACATTGGAAAGATATTAAAGATCTCTACAATTATATCCAAACACTTTTCTAGATTTATACCCAAGTATGTTTTATTTAGATTTATGCATATTTGCATTTTGGTTGATAACTTGGACGTACTAACACTTGGAGAAGATTTGTCCTTTTGGAAAGGCTTCATTTTTAGTCTAGATCATATTGAGAAAGTGTTATTTTAGTTTGAGGATCTCATTCTGAGATATTGTTGTAATTTTCCATCTTTGATCCATCTTGACATTATAAACTCTAGAAAGCAATTTTTGCATTGTAATTGCACTACATATAAAGTGCCAAATCATATTATTGGGGTGATTCTTGATTGAGTGATTTGAGGGGGTTTCTTGGTGCATTCTTTTGATATGTTTGCTTATGCTCTTATTTTACATTTATCATTCTATTGTTCTTTTGCTAACATCATGCAACTATTAAAATTAGCATCAACATGCATGAAGTGCTCTAATGACTCAAGATCACTCTCTATATGATGAGAATAAGGTATGTAAACCTAAAGATGATGTGATAAAGATAAAATAGATGATTGAACTTACTAAAGCTCTTGGATTTCTTCATAGCTTAGTTTCTCAAGATCTATTGTTTCAAATTGAATCATGTAAGGATTCTTATGAAGCTTGAACTAAATTGAAAATATTGTATGGTACTATAGATGAATTAAAAGGCTATGAAATTGATAGTTAGTTGATGAACCTTGATCCTAAGAACTTTGACAACATCTAGGACTACATCACTAAGGTTAATGATCTAAGTGAGCAATATAAAGAATGTGGAATTGATAAGAAGGATACCTGAAAGGAAGATGAGGAAGAAAGATGATATGTGATGTCTCTAAAGAATGCTCAAGTGTCTCCATGTTGATTCCAAAAAATTCCCACTCCAAACAAGTATTCTAGGTCACTTTTCTAAAGAATACAATAAAAAATCTCTTGGAAATAATTGGAGAATACAATCTAGAGAAAAAGATACCTCCTTTGTAGACAAAGAAGCCTCCTCTAAATAATGTCCAAAATAATCTACACTCAAGTTAAATTGTGAAGAATGATCATGTAGAGAATGAACAAGAGGGTTAGAGTGTTCCCTCACAACAATTGAAGAAAGATTATCTTCATCAAAGAGAAGAGGTAGGAAATCAATTGTGTCTCCCAAATCTAAAATCTGAGACTCATAAAACAAACCAACAATGTTTGTCAAGTACTCATCCCTAGTAGCCATCTTTGGAAGATGATATAGTCCTGTTGCACTGAATCACAAGGAACCAAAACTATGGCAACACAAGCATCCTCATGTGCAATAGTAGATGAAGGAGATGGAATATCAGAACATGTCACTAGATCCTTAGTGGATGAAACAATACCAAGATTCAAATGACCATATTGAATCTCTTCAAAAGTGACCACACTAGATGCCTCAATGTGAACATCTATCAAATAAATAGGAGGAGAAAAATGTGAGAAGTTGTAGACTCGAGATTGGTGATCAACCTCCCCAACTAAAACTATATATTTTCTATGCAAATCCCAGATTATGACATAATTTTGTGTGAACTCAACACTCTTTCTTGCTTCACTATGTGTGATTTGGTAGATAGAAAGGATGTTGGTTGACAATGAAGGCACAAAAAGAACATTGTTGAATGCTTTGTCATCCATGTCAATGGATTCCTTCCCACAGACATGTATATATGTGTTTTTAGCCATCAGTATGTGTGGTGATGAACAATTCTCAAATGAAGAGAACATATACTATCTGATGAAGCCATGTGATGTGTGGCTCCTGAATCAGGTATCTACCTCTCTAACTCAAAACCTACAACTGCAATAAGTGATTTCCCCTTATGCCTATCGTACTTTGATGAAGGAGAAGAAGAAGAACCTTTTGATGGTGAAGAAGAAGTGATTTGAGTCTTCTTAAGAAGATGCTTCAACTCATCAATTTGTTTTGAATAACATTGATGCTCATCATTCCTCGATTTCTTGAAATATGCACATGTAGGCTTCTCCTTCTTAGATGATTCCCTTTTTGAGGGAGAGGATTCATATTCTTTATGTGGCTTGTTCTTTTCTTCTTTTGCTTCTTATCAAGATTCCTTGATTCTTTTTGTACCTTAGACTCAATATCCAACAATACTTGTGACGTGGAAGACTTGATTAGACCCATACTAGTTAACTTTGATTCCTCTTGGATTAGGAGATTTGAAAAGTCATCAAACTTAGGATCAACATATGATGCTCCCATAGAAATTCGATGCGTATGAATGCCAAAAAAAAACACTGAATACTTAGGACCAAGCTTGGATAACACATTCATAATTAATTATAAATTCTCCTTATCAATATTGTAATCTTTCAGCTGTGTTTTTAGTTTTTTTAAACTTGGAGATGTAGTCTTGGATGTGGTAAAAAAAATTAGGATCAAGATTCATCAAATCATTATTGAACTCTAGGGTAAAAGCACAAAGTTGTGTCACACTTTCGGCCAAATAAATAGTTCTGAGCGAAATATTTTCGCCTGGAAAGGTTTCGCCCGACTAGGTTTCGACCGAAACCATGTGGCATATTACGTGGCACATAGGTTTTGGTCGAATAAGTTTCGCCCAAATCCAAAAAAATCAAAATTTTCCTCTTCCCGCTTTAAAACTGCCTTCAAAATTGGATTTTTTAATGTGCGGGGTTTCTATAGAAAGGGTTTCGGTAGAAACAGTTTCTATAGAAAGGGTTTCGGCCGAAATCCTTTCTATAGAAACTGTTTCTACCGAAACTATCTATGTGGCATCCTAGTTGGCAACCAACTCAGCTTTTTTCAGAATTTTCTGAAACTTTCAACTTTAGCTAAGTATTTCTTTAGTCAGAATGATTTTTTTGCAAAAACAAAAAATACCCTTTTGTAGAGCTCGGAGTGGAGAATCCAAATATATAATTTTTTAAATATTTTTATTAGTTTTAATATATTTTATTTTTAAAATAATGCAAGTAGGTTTTCAAAATGAAAAAGGAAGTTGATTACAAATTAAAAACAAGATAGTAAAATTTATTAAAAAAATTTAAATCTTATATGAGGCACAAGAGGAGAGAGTCTTCTTCAAAAGGGTATAATTATTTTTTTGAAAATGATTTAAAATTTTGAAAATAGTTGACGGCCCATGAAAACTGTCAAATTTTGACATGTTTGACTTTAAAATGTTATTACAAGAAAAATATACATCAAAATTTGATTTTTCTTTTTCCATGCACAAGATATTGAAGTTACCTATTTGGAGAAAAAAAAATTAGGGAGAAATGAAGTTTTTTTCAATTTGTTTCTTGGCGGCCCGTGAAGTCACTCTTTTCTGAAATTTTCAGCATTCCAAAATTTGTCCTTAAATTGATAAAAACATAATGAAAATATTTTTTTTTAAAATTTTAAAAATTACAACAATAAACTTCATCAAAAGTTCTACATTTCATTAGTTTACACCATTTTGAAATTCAAAACATAAAGACTACTTTTATGTGGTCGAAGTTCAGAATTTTTTTTGCTGTTGGCCGATTCCTTTATAAAGTGTGACACAGGTTTGTGCTTTTACCCTCTAGAATATCCCCTAATCTTATATGTTTTTCCATATAATTTCTCAAAATTCTCCCAAGCCTCTTCGGGTTTTTTGCATGATTCAAAATGAAATTGTAAATCAAATGAGACTAATAAAAATATGCATCCAAGTAGGTGGAGGACTAGTTTCCTTTAAATAGCCAAGACAACCCTTCCTCATGAGATAATTCCATACTAATCTTCTCCATGTAGCATAATTATATGAAGTTAGGAGTTCAATTTGAGATTTCTGCATTGCAAGAACTCAAAACAATCCAAAAGAAATAAATCAACCACTGCAAGATAACCTTGCCCCCAAATTACTCACTCAAGAACCTCCCCTAGAAATATATGATTTGGCACTTTATGTTTAGTGTGATTACAAGTGTCACTTGCCAAAAATATCAAAGTGGAATTGATCTTAGTGGTTATAGATGCCAAATTTGGCCACAAGCTCAAAGTACATTTTTTACATAGAATGAGATCAATCTGATCACACCATTGAAAATTACACAAAAAATATGCACTTTCAAAAAAAAAACCCAAAAATGTTATTGTAGGAACAAGAATGGAGCCCTAAAGTTCCCAAAATGAGAATGACTTAGAAACACTTATGAGAATCTGAAATTTTTGAAAACTACAAACACCAAAATCATAAACCATATAAACCACTGCATAGAGCATTCAATTTTACCCTAAATAAAAAAAAATCTTGAAAAAACGAGGTTGGATGACTGAGTTATAGGCCTCCAAATTTGGATTGCCAAACTAAAAAATGCAATGGAGAAGGAGATAAAATTTTAAAAGCCTTGCTAACACAGTGCTGAAAATAGAAGATTGCAAGCACTAGAATATGCCATCCTTTGATGGAATATTTTATAGAATGAAATATTCACCTAATATATTATTTGCAATGGAAAACGATGTTGATGACAAAATCTTTAGAATCTTAGAACTTCAAGAATATTTTGGAATTTCTGCAGGTTTTTATTAATTTGGCCTCCTACTAGGTACTTGGTGGGTTTCAAGTGGTGGGGCTTCTATCTACACCATGTGGAACTCTAAGAGATGTTGCATACCTCTACATTACTCTATGGCCTATGCAGGTACTATGCAAGCAATACCTACCTTAAATATTTTTAATTTTTAATATTAAAAATTTTAAATAATTTTTTTCAAAAACTATATATATATTTTTTATATAAAATATTCAAAAAAAATTAAACAAATAAATTATTATTTTTATGTGAATCGTACCACCCAACTATGCAGCAATGATGGAGACTGAATGGTTGTACGAATGATGTAAATTTTTCTCTTAAGCCTCAAGTGAAGTGCTCATAATTTGATTATTTGATAGTTATCTTGGGGTTTTTGGGCCTCTTAAACATGATGGCAGGGTCAGATTTGACCCAAAATGCTCCAAACTTGTAGCTACCTTTTGGATATGGCAACCACACTTCAAATTCAAACCCTCATATATTTGGCCTCATGTCCAATTTGGATGAAAAAAAAGACAATTTATTAACTTTCTCAAATACCCTAAACTCAATGGTGAGCTCAAATTTGCACTAGAAATCTCTGATTTGAACTTGCAATACAAAGACACAAAGAGGAAACCCTAAAATCTGGTATTTCTTTCAATCTTTTTTGATTCTCCAGATCATAATTCGATGCAAGAGAAGGGCATACTCAACTTTTCAAGATCCACTAAAATTTTCAACCTATATCTCTCAATAAAGACTAACAAGAAGCAATCCCACAAGCTCTAATACCATGCAAGAGTTGATAACTTAAAAGGCTTAAAATGTACATGTGGTAACTAAAACAACTTAGGGATTTAGGAAAAGGGGCTTGTTAATGCATGGTCCAAGATACTTCACAAAACAACATAAATGACCAAGAACTTGGAGAGAAAGTCATCGACCAAAAAGAATAAAAGGGAGCATGATTTATCATTTAATAAGCAAAGGACCCTTACAAGTCAATAGTGAGGGGACATGTGTCATGGTTTCACATGTTCGCGAGGAGACAATAAAAATGAAAAGCACTTGTAAAACAAAGAGAGTCTGTGAAATAATGTCGTGCCAAGTGGGACTTGGTGAGACTAAAGGTTTAGCAATCATTTAGAAGCATATAAAAGGGAGCGAGCTTAATTAGTATAGGCAAACAAGGCTAGTTATAAAACAAAGTGGGGGCCTTGAGGAAACAACTTAAGGGACCAAGTGACTAAGGCAAGTAGTCAACAAGAAAATAGAAGAAAAGTGTAAGGGCATCGACTAGGGTCTAGGGTTTTTTCATAACCCTAATGCATTTTTTTTTCGTACCCTTACAAATATGAGAATATTTGGAAATTTTAGAGGCTTGGAAAGAGTAGAGAGCCAAAATTTGGAAAAGAACTATCACGCATGTACTACTAGACATATATTAATATAGTGCTCCTCAGTTCCATGGTTAGACTGACAATTTTTTAGTAGTGCTCATCATTCATCAATAAACGACATAATAGATCAATTGGGTCCTAGTTTTTATAGAAATAGGAGGTACAAGCTTAAGTCACAAAAATTGGGACTATTGATTTTTCTCATAATCAATGATGCATGCATCATTTTACAAGAATTAGTCTAACACCCATTTTCCACTCTGCAGTGGCTAAAGATGAACACATCAACTAAGGGTGGAGCCCACACTAGAGAAAAGGTTCTTAGAGACATGTCACCATGCAACAAACATGTGGCACCTTGATGCTTCCCAAGAATGTTGTTAGAATTGATACATGTTTCTATTGCGCTATTAGTGAAATATAATATAGTTCAAGGTAGGTGGACAAACCATATTCATCTATTATAATAAAATTATAATACAAATGGTAGTGGAATAGAAAGATCTAGAAGAATGAAATACATGCTAAATTTTCATCCTGGAATTATCAACAATAAAGTTGACTAAAGATTTATTGCATATAGTCTCCCATTTTTGTAATTTTTTTTGGTAATTTTTTTTCAAAGAATGTATAAATATGCAAATAGTGTTCCAAAAAAAGGGGGTTCAATAGAGGAGAGAAATGCTTGTTTTTATGATATTCAGGCCTTCAAGGTAAGAGATTGTTCTTCATATTCAATTCATTGAGCTAAATATAATTGTACAAGTTGGCCTTTTGCATTTTGAGTGAAAAAAATGAGTTATATACAAATCATCTCTCCTTGTTGTGCCTATATGTGGTTTTTCTTGGCTTTTATTATTGTTCAATTGTTATGGCATTAAGAGCCTTAGCTTATTCATGCAAAATTCTATAATTTATAAATGATATTAAAATAATCCATATAATCATGCTCTTATTTATTATTAAGGATTTGCTAATTTTGAATGGTTTAAGATCTATGCAATTGTTTGATGGTAGGAGTAAAATCCCTTTGTTCAATGAATTGCCTTATAGTTTAAAATTTCATTTAAAGTAAACTCTTACCTTTTCCTCTTAAAAAAAATTGTTCAAAGATTCATTGAAAATCATAAGAAGATTTGGCTTCTTAATTAAGAGCTAATTTTGTAAATCATGTCTCACATTTGCAATAGTTCTTATGTTGGTATAAATTTGTATTAAAATATGAAATTTTGAATATCAACAAAAAAGATTGTTAAAGATTTGAGAGCAAAGCATGACATTCGTCAAACTACTTAATTGATCTATTTCCATGCTATATTCAAATTGTTGGAATATTGCAACTTTCTATTAAACTATAGCATAATTAGGTTGAAAGTGAACAATTAGATGCTTTGTGAGGACTCAAACCTTAGAAATAAACATATAGAGTAGTTTATTTAAAGAAGGAGAAATAATAAACACCACAAGATTAAAAAAGTCATTGTTGGTCCTATCTGACCAATTTATTTTTGCTTCAATACTTACTATTTTCCATAAATGTTGATCTAAACAAACCTTAAAAGAGATAA
>VDFB02292260.1:0-35365 GCA_007258455.2 Sequoia sempervirens
TATGAAATCATTGGTCACAAACTCTCACAAGTTATTTTTGACCATAATGATTTTCATCTCCTTTGCCCATACATCATAATTTTGACAATAAAAAATTGGTTGCTTTTGCCAACTCTTATTGTCACATCCAACCATGCTAACAAATTTCAAGAAAACACTTATTACCCAAAAAAAAAACTAGAGTTTTTGTTTTTATAACAATCTATTGGTAAAGAATACAAACAACTACAGAGGCTACAACTCTTTTGTGACTTTGCTAGAATGAAGCAAGGAAAAAAATAATAGAGACCGAAGAATGACAATAATACATTTAAAAAATAAAAATATATATTTTCTATTTATTCTAAAATATATTTTAGAAAATGTTTACAATTTGATGACAAGAATGTCTTTAAAAACAACTTTGAAGCTGTCACAATATATGCTCTCTATGCTAGAACTATAGTGTTTTTTTATTGTTCCAAAGTGTTGTTATACTCTATGGTTTGTTTTGGAGCTACTACTTTGTGCTTTATTGTAGATGTTGTATTTCTTCTCTACTCTATGTTAGAGTTGATGATTGAATCCCACAGCTTCTAGAAGTCACATGCAAGCAATTATCTTATCACAAAAGAGAGATCAAAGAAAGATGATGTGCTCAACAACCTTAGAAATTGTATTGATGCAATAACCTTAATACATGATTACAATGAAAGGTGAATGCTTATTATAAAAGCAAAAAAGCAAACTCTAGATGAGCGTTTGATTAGATTGAATAAAACATGTTCTAAATAAAGCTCAATCTAATAATTAAAAAGTAATCCCTAAATCTAGCTTAAGTAATTAAAGTAAAATGTGTATAATAATTAATTAATGATTAATTAAATATCAGGTGATGACCTATTTACTCCTACACTCTATTCTCCTACACAACCTTACTCCTACATTCTCCCTTTATGTTTTCTTATTTCTTCTGGTTTTTACCTAAAAACAATAAATTTCCCCTTAAACTAAATTGGTATTCAAAATTTCTCAAATCTAGACGTCTGAATTTTTACCCTTGAAAAATAAAATATGTTTGGTGGTTGCAAGAAGAGATGTTTGTAGATCCAAGAGATCTGGATCAGGAATAAAGTTCTTGTCTGAATTAATTATCTCCAAGAGATGTTTGTAGATATTTGAACAATGTTTGCCTCATTATATCACATGAGATATGTCAAAAGCCCATTACTGTCAGAATTATTGAATAGGATGACATGTAAGCAGTTGGGTAGAATCAGAACTCCATTTCTTTAATATTGAAAACTTCTCTATTTATTACCTTCCTTGTCACTAGGCATCAAATTCTGGTTTGCAAGCAACTGACTGTCACCAGATACACAGCACTTTTTTAATTATCAGGTACTCCAAGACAATGGCCTTCGTCCCTGTTTTCTCCAATACTCCAAAGTTGACATATAGATCAAGATAGATAGAGCCAAGCAAAAACTAACCATATTCAAAAGCAGCCGTAGAAGTCTGTTTGGTTCTTCAAAACAAGACATTGGCAGATTGTGATGGGATACCATCCATCACATGCTTTCAAACTTGTGACGTTTTCAACCATCCTGATTCCATTTTACAGTCATTGATTCTGATTCAATGAGCATTCATATTACATCCAAAGGAAAAATATGAAATCTGAGATTTTGTTGGTATAAAATGAACCTTCTTAGTACTCTGCCTGACATGAGAGTTGTACCAACGATTCAAACAAGAGCAAGATCAAACTAGCAGAATATCTCCAGTTTTATTGGATCCATAAAACATGTCAGAGGCCTTTTGTTGGTACGAGCTTCTTTGCATTAGACTAACATCCTTTTTCAATATTAAACTGATTTAAAGTATCTAATTGGATTCGAGAGTTTTTGTTTGCTCAACTTTCTGGTTTAACCAGCTTATAATAATCCTTAATCGGTGTCAAATGGAAATCGGGTGTATTTTGAATAACTTTCCTCTTTGCTCTCTGATCACCCTTTCTTGCTGGTTTTAATTGGTTTATGTAATGAGATCGGATCCATATTAACTCAGTGTAGTGAAAGTCTCATTCAAACAAAATTGCACGAGTATTTAACTTAGTACATATAAAACGAAGATTATCAACTGAGTGACATAAGGAACCCAATTGTGAAATTTGAATACCCATCGCCAATTTCCGGTTGAATAGATTGTAGGAGTCGGGTAGCCCCCTATAAACTGCAGTACGTTTGGTAAATATTTTTCACATGACCAGTGACGCACGTCCTCCGGCACCATGGGAATGGAGGAGAAACTAGACCTTGTGACCTCTTGCCTTGCAAAGGATGCTTTAAACACAATTATATATTGATAAAGAGTAGGTTGAGTTTATTTTTCAATATTTTGTCTTTCACTTTTTACAATTATTCTTATATTATTTGATTATATTTTTTTATTTATAGATGTACATATCTGAATACTTAGTCATTTCTTACATCTATCTTTGCATCCATTTTTATGCATTTTTTCTCCACCGCAATATTTGCATTTTCTTGTTCTAAGTGAATCCCATGGTATTCAAGATCAATCCTACACCACGTGGAATTGATCTAGAAATTTAACAATTTAAAGTTTAAATATTTTAACTCTTGTTTATTCCACTTTTTGTTATGAGTTGGTGATACATTTTTGTAATATTAGTTGTCATGTCTTGGTATTTAAAGATATTCAATATGCACAAATTAACAAACAAGAATCAATTGAAAATTCTATGCATCACAAGGAGGACCGTTCTAGGAACATCGTATTTTGGAGTGCTAAAATGAATCTAATTCTACATCTAATTATTTTAGTAGATTTGCATGACTAAATATTGTTGTCTTTAATTATTTCATGACTATAAAGCTGGTCCAATCAATAAGGGTGATCTAGGATAACTTGACATTTATTTTTTGGTGATCTCTCTGAGGCATTTTTAGATATTGTCAATCCTTGATAATCAATGCATAACAAACACCACAAGTTTGATTACAATAGCCCATGGTTTGGAGGTTTATTTTTTGGGGTTGCATATCAAATTTATTTGGCATGGAAGTGATCTAGAACTATAGAATTGTCTTAGAATCAATTATAGTAATCAATTATAATCAATTATAGTTCTATACAAAATCCTAAGGAGTGAGACTATCTAGATTACTTTTTTCTATAACTAAATGAGTAAAATTCCTTCAATATTAGGTTTATGTTCATCAGTATTCCAAGAATTTAGTACCTCTTGTTGACTTCTTATTGATGATATATCAAAAGAATGTGTTGTCATCTATTCAGACTTTTCATAAGTACAACTCGAACCTTCATTATTTAAAACCATGTATTAAAACTCTAGAAAAACCATTTATATTTAGTTTTAATACTCAACATTTAGTATTATTTTTTACATTTAAATCTTGACTTGTTACTACCCACTATTAATCACTTAAGTGAAATCCATTATATTGTGTGTTTATTGTGTGTTTATTGTTATGAGTTGATGATACATTCTTACAATATTAGTTATCATTTCTTAGTATTTAAAGATATTCAATATGCACACATTAACAAACAAGAATCAATTGAAAACCTATGCATTACAAGGAGGACCATTCTAGGAACATAGTATTTTGTAGTGCTAAAAGGAATCTAATCCTACATTTACTTATTCTAGTAGATTTGCATGACTCAATATTGTTGTCTTGAATCATTTTCATGACTATAAAGTTGGTCCAATCAAGAAGGATTACCTAGGATAACTTAGCATTTATCTTTTGGTGATCTCGCCAAGTCTTTTTTAGATGTTGGCAATCCTTCATAGTCAATGCATAATAAACATCACAAGTTTGATTACAAAAGCCCATGATTTTGAGGTTTATTTGTTTGGGTTACATATCAAATTTGTTTGGCATGAAAGTGATATAGAACTATAGAATTTTCCTAGAATCAATTGTAGTTCTATAGAGAATCCTAAGAAGCGAGGATATCCAAATCACCTTTTTCTATGACTAAATGAGTAGAATTTCTTCAATATTGGATTTATATTCATCATTATTCCAAGGAATACCCTTGTTGACCTCTTATTGATGATATATCAAAAAAGTATGTTGTTATTTATTGGAACTTGTTATAAGTAAAACTTGAACCTTCATTATTTAAAACTATGTTAAAACTCTAGAAAAACCCTTTATATTTAGTTTTAATACTCAAAATTTTACATTATTTTTTAAATTTTTATCTTGACTTGGTACTCTCCACTATTAATCAATTAAATTAAATCCATTATATTGTGTGTTTATTGATAAATAGCTAGTGTAAACTATCATCTATAGTAGCAAGTTTGTTTAGTCAAAAATCTCACTTGTCACTCCTCTCTAAGAACATATTATGCCTTACTAACTATATGTCTTAACCATTTAAAACAATGCTTTTAACCTTGCTTAGTGCCCTATGTTCTAAATTTGTGTTGACCAATTTGTGATAGTTGGTAACTTCTAAGATGCACTTATTTCTATTATAGGATATTGCCTAAGGAGCTAGCACAAAGTGGTCTTTGTACCCTAAAATTTGTTCTATTGACAATCTTTTCATTTGCTACTATCCAATATGATCTATATCAGCAAGTGTGAATAATTGTCAAGATCTACTATTGATTGATATGACATATGTGGAAACTTATTTTGTCTAGTGTGGCTTTGGTAGGCCTTTATGAACACAATCACATATCATTATTTTAAAGGCTCGTGCCTTTTTCTCTTTCTTAAGTTCCCAATTATGTGCCCATTTTCTATTATAATACTATGTTCCTTTTGCAGTGGCAAGTTGTTTACTCCTATAGGTTTACACTTATCATGGTGCAAGTTATGATGCTAATTTATTTAGTGTTCATGGATCAATAGCTTGATTTTAACATCTATTCAAAATATTTAACAATTATTGCTTACTTTTCTCCCTCAATCATGTACATAATTTACTCCATTAATACACTGCATAATTCTAGGTTTAATCTTTCATAGAAGCCCATTATGAACCCTTTAAGATGTTGGATTCAAGGAACATTGAGAGGGGGGGGGTGAATCAGAGTTCAATAATTTTGATTTACAAAATAGATCTAAAAACCATCAACAACAATAATAGAACTTTATATAACATTAGCAGCACATAATAGATGAAAACATGTAGTCACATCAATAATCACCATAACACCAGATATTTTTATGTGGAAACCCTATTAGGGGAAAAGCCACGGTGGAGATTAATCCACAAAGTTTACTCTGTTAAAAGTAAAATAAAAGAGGGGAATGCAATTGCATTCAGGAACACTGCCTAGAGCTCACTACTCAAGAAGGAGGTTCATTGCCATACAATTATAATATAGATTACAACAAAAATTTAATTGAGGATATAACATCTACAAATGCCTGGATTCAGTTCCACTGAAATGCACAATCTAGCTTTGGACCTTCTACTCAAATCTTGTTATGCTCTGCTCTATTCTCCTGTTGAAAACCCTTCAGTAGCACAACTAATATGCAATCAATCAACTGCTCTACTCTTTTTTGCACACATATACATCTCTCTTCACATTACGCATACACAAAGTGAATTACCGATCTTCCTTATATATCCACTAACCCAAAAATTCAATACATGTCGGCCTTTCAACATAATATAATATTATTTGCTTATATCGGCCATGTCGGCCTTAAATCTTTAATTAGAAATGAAGCGTACCTTCATAAGTTGGCTAGACTTATAGAAGGGACCAACACCATGGTTCTAAACATAAGAGATATAAAAATAATTATTCCACATACATCCGTGATTCACCACATCGAGTATGTCGGCCACAATGAAAAATAGATCATGAATCATGCCACCGAACCTCTTAACTTGAACTATGATCAATGCAACACCACAAAAATTCTTCAGTAGAATAGTGTACGAGCTAAGAAAACTTCCTTGGAGACCCACACTTCAAAATAGTGATCCGGTGATGTAGTCGGATCAACATACCAACTGGATGTCTTGTTCTTCACTTTCTCTATTAGTAGGAGACTTAGATTCTATGTCGATATAAGCGCAACTGATACTGCAAACCAAACTATAGACTCTAGTTGCCATCAATGACAACACAAGTAGCCAAAACCGATCTCTTAGAGCCATATTCCAACAATCTCCCACTTTGGCATTGATGGCAACACTTAATGAAAATTTGACTAAGTGTCAAAACCAAAAAAAAAGATATCAAATCCAAAACTACTACTCCCCCTTTTGATGTCAAGAAATTTTTCATTTCATTCTCTCCCCCTTTGACATCAATGAAAAAGATCTACTACATCCGCTCTACACTTCTCTTCCTTATCCTCTCCTTTGAAATATTTTACTGCACTATCTCTTACTCCATTCTCTCTCCAAATATTGATACAAAAATTGACCAAAATTTGACAACTGCTATGAAAATTCAGAAAATTATTTTATACTTAGCTTTCAATTATGGAAGGAATTTCTTCCAAGAATCCACCATAATCCCAATGGCTATGATCAGGTTGTTCTATTGATTATTTGAACAAGAGCTCAAGAATAGTGATTACTTCTTCCAGTTTTTCTCCTAATTTAAGAATCTCAATCATTTGTTCTAATCTCCCTTCAGTTATATCTTTGACTTTTCAGAAAGCATCAATGAGAGCATTCTTAGTAGTATGAAATTTTGCATGCTCAATCTATAAATCATTAACTTTCTTCTTCACATCTCCATTATTATCCAAGAGCATACTGTAATTTGGTCCAGTCTTAACAAGCTCACTTTCAATCTCTTCAAGCTTATCCTTGTACTTTCCTACCACATGAGTCCACCTCAGACAATAGTTAAAGAATTTATTTTCTGAATCAATACAATGTCTCAGCTCACTCATTTTCTTCTTCAATCTAGAAAGAGACAATCTAAATTGCATTTTTAAATGAGAAATCATTTCTTCTTCCCTCCTTTCCAAGGGCACAGACTCCGTAGATATCTTGACACATTCAATGAGTTCTTCCGGGAGAACATCCTGCAGACTTTCCAACTCAATATTGTTATCAATAAAGTACCTTTCCAGAGTATTTTCAATAAAATCCTATTCATAGGATGGTCCATTTAACCATATACTGGATATCTTTTGCATACCATCCTCATCCTGAATGATTTGCATTATATTTGTCTTAAACAAAGTACTTTCCTCATCATTGTCTTCAACAATTATTATTTCTGGTTCATCTGGTTTCAGTTGATCTCTAGGAACATATTCTTCAAAAACTTCATCTTCTACATCCACAACCACTTGACTTTTCCCTTTTTCTTCAAACTTTGCAGACTTGGGTGCCGGAGGAGTGACACCAGTTGTATCTCTTTCTCTCTTCTGCTTTTTCTCTCCTTTTCTGGAAGATGGTCCAAATTCAGTTATTTTTGTCAAAAGAGGGACAACACCTTCTCCAAACCTTTCTAATACCTTTCTAAAGAAACTTTCATACACTTATTCACAATTTTCAAAAGAATTGTAATGATTAAAGATTTGCTTACAAATCGACATATTCTCTCTCCACACTACATTGTCCTTCAATGGAAAATAGTTTAGAAAGTACATCATAATACATATTTCCAGAGTACCAAACCTGAATTGGTAGCCAATATCCTTCATTAATTGAACATTCTCCAACAGTTGCTCCTTCAATAGACTACATAGATCAAAGTCCTCATTCTCAATTATCATTTTGTGGGCGATATATGCAGCACCTATTGAGGTTGATCCTTCTTGGTTTCTGAAATAAATTTTGTATGAGACTCCATAAGCCACATACCTTGTTAAAGGGTCTTTAATCGTTGAAATTATTAGAGCCCTCTAATCTCCCCTTATTCTAGTTAGGGATTTTACGGTCTCCACATTACGAATCAACTTTTTCTTTGGTACATCACCAACATTGCATAAGCCCGTTAAATTTCTGATTACATCCTTGGTAATTTGATATGATTTATCCAAATTGATAATATCACCATCTAATTTGTTCAGGAAAAACATAATCACTTCTACATTGACGAAATGAGGATAGTCATTCCAAATATCCAAATTCTTGTGCTTTGATCCTTCAAGCCTTCTGACATCGGTGAGCGACAACAAATTTCTTTCATCCCTAATCTTTTGGCTGCTATACTCATCTAGGGTTATGGTACCTTTGATTTGCTTCATGTTTCGCTCCAAACAGAGTTCCATCGATTACAAAATAGATCTAAAATCAATGATTAGCAGGAATACCTAGAGATTTTCTACTAGAATGACCTTTTTCCCTTGAAATTTTATAGAAAAATACTCTCGAATTGTTCTCCTTCAATACTTGGTGCCGAAATAGGGTTCAAAATTCCCTTTTATAACTTTACTTTTTTCTGCAATAAATGTGTTTCCCTAGAAGTTCTGGTTACACTCCAAACTCAGACAACAAGCTAAGAATTTAACTTCAGACTCATATCCTTTCGACCAGTTCATCATATCATTGCAAATACTTCCATCAATGGATAACACAACAACTGGTGACATCTAGAGATTTGATGCCAACAATATAGGGGGGCAATGAATTTTCATGAAAAACTCTTACTAGGCCATTGGCTTGATATCAATTGCTAGAGGAGCTACTGGAGGGATCTTCTGGTACAACTTTATTTCCTTCATCCATTTCACTTTTCTTCACCCATGTCTTCTTCATCTAGTCTCTTATCTCTTCCACATATGCTTTTGCTTTTCCTTTGTTGTCTTTCTTTGAATTTCTTCCTTGGTAGACCAGACCTCTTTTATTCATGTTACTATTCTGGTGGAACTTTGAAATGTGACCAAGATTGTTACAATTGAAACATACTGGACCTTTCTACCTATACCATCCATTCCATTGATTTCCTCCTGACCTACATTGATTAGCAACATGTCAAAATCTTCCACAGGTATAGCATTTAATGTTACTAGTACTGGCAGTCATACTCCTGCATTCTAAAGCCTTATGACCAAACTTGCATTTGAAACATTGACTAGAAAATGATAGAGTATTAGGTTTTATCTTCCTTCTACACTGAGAAGCCATATGTCCAAATTTAATACAAGAAAAGCAATATCCATTAAATCTTTGAGCATTAGGTTGCCTTACCGAATGACTTCTTCCTTTGTTTTTCTTTTCAGGATTCTTTTGTTAACATTCGGAGTATTCTCCCTTCTCATATCCAAGACTTCGCTTTTCATTTATATGCTTCTAAATTTTGGTTATTTCTTCAAGCTTGGTAGAACTTATCCTGAACTTTTCTTTGAATTCATTTGTAGTAACAAGCTCTTTCCAAGAATGACTATCTATCTCTCGAGCTCTCGTTCATTGTTTCTGGATTGTTGCAATTTAATTTCCAATTGGATAAATCTATTGTTAATTTTTCTGCATTCTTCAGACTTTTCTTTCAAGGACTGGGCCAAATTCTCCTCATTATTCTTTCTTCGCTCAATCTCTTTAGTAAACTTCATTGCCACAAATTCCATTTCAAGTCTTAGAGTTGCATCAAGTCCTTGGCTAGCTTCTCACATTCTCCTGTTATCTTTTTTAGGGTTTGATTTAAATGGACATCATCCAGACCTTTTTTTCCTTTTGCTTCAATTGATCACATAGTTCCTTTCTCTTTTCCCTTGAGTCATTTATCTTGTCCTTCAATGATTGAATAAATTTTTCAGCATCTGCAAAATTTTCCTTAAGTTCCATGACCTCTACCTTAGATTGATCAAGATCATCAAGTGCCACCATCAGTTGTTGTTGAAGACCACCAACATCCATTGTAATTCAAGATTCACCTCAAGCTGCTAAGCTTCAGAAGAGGAACCTTCTCTAATACCAATTGTTGGATGCAAGGAACACTGAGAGGGGGGGGTGAATCAGTGTTCAATAATTTTAATTTACAAAATAGATCTAAAAACCATCAACAACAATAATAGAACTTCATATAACATTAGCAGCACATAATAGATGAAAACATGCAGTCACATCAATAATCACCATAACACCAGATATTTTTACATGGAAACCCTATTAGGGGAAAAACCACGGTGGAGATTAATCCACAAAGTTTACTCTGTTAAAAGTAAAATAAAAGAGGGGAATGCAGTTGCATTCAGGCGCACTACCTGGAGCTCACTACTCAAGAAGGAGGCTCACTGCCATACAATTATAATATAGATTACAAAAAAATTTGAATTAAGGATATAACATCTACAAATGCTTGGATTCAGTTCCACTAAAGTGCACAATCTAACTTTGGACCTTCTGCTCAAATCTTTTTCTGCTATGCTTCATTCTCCTGCTGAAAACCCTTCATTAGTATACCTAATATTCGATCAATCAATTGCTCTACTCTTTTTTGCACACATATACATCTCTCTTCACATCATGCATACACAAAGTGAATTACCGATCTTCCTTATATATCTGCTAACCCAAAAATTCAATACATGTCGGCCTTTCAATTGAATATAATATTCTTTGCTTATATCAGCCATGTCGGCCTTAAATCTTTAATTAGAAACGAAGTGTACTTCATAAGTCGGATAGACTTATAAAAGGGACCCACACCATGGTTCTAAACATAAGAGATAACAAAATAATTATTCCACATACATCCGTGATTCACCACATCGAGTTAGTCGACCATAATGAAAAATAGATCATGAATCATGCCACTGAACCTCTTAACTTGAACTATGATCAATGCAACACCACAAAACTTCTTTAGTAGAATAGTGTACAGGCTAAGAAAACTTCCTTGGAGATCCACACTTCAAAATAGTGATCCGGTGACGTAGTTGGATTAGCATACCAACCGGATGTCCTGTTCTTCACTTTCTCTATCGGTAGGAGACTTAGATTCTCTACTAGTATAAGCACAATTGATACTGCAGAAAAAACTGTAGACTCTAGTTACCATCAATGACAGCACAAGTAGCCAAAACCGATCTCTCTGAGACATATTCCAACATAAGAGCTCTTACTTTTTTAATGTATTAGCATGCCCTAGATTTTAGTCACTTGAAATATCTAGAAGCTATATAATGATGGCATTGCTAAATAAAAACATGTCTAGGAGGTGGTCACAATTTCTAAGGAAATGATCTCAAATTATGAAAAACAACAATAGAGATGCATTAGGGTACATCCTATAGTGCAATGGTAAAGTGGTGGTGTTGTTGTTGTAGCCACCAGGGTTCAAACCTCTACTAGGCCATTATGATTGCAAGAACTATGCCTCCATTGATCCAATGTACTTGTTGGCTTGAACCACAACATTGAGGTTGCTAATGGAACTCAAACCATGGGACATGCATTCAGGTTTGTATTGTTCCAGTCCTTCATTGATCTACTATGCTTGAGGACTTTGTGCCCTTGTTGAGTTACCATGCTTGCAGGATTGGACTATTCACTTTCCTTCATGTTGGGAAGGAAGTCCCTCAAATGTGGCCTCCATACTGGCTTCTAGGCCAAAATAAAAAATTATGATATAACAATAAAAAAACAATAGAGATGCATTCATATTGTTGTCATTATCATTCTTTCTCTTATCGACTATAAAATTTGAAGAGCCTATTAGAGATTCCTTTTCTCAAGTATGTTCACACTATGGGTTACTATACTCTAATTTTTTATATTCCTTTTTATGTTGGAAGCCACATATTGTGTTAGTTGGGTTTTCGTCTCTAAGGTTCTTAAGATTTATATTATTCTCTATAGATTTCTTGTGTGCACTACTTCATGTCAAGCCTTATCTTTGTAAATTGGTTTTTAACCCAAATACCATAGCACACCAAAACCCCTAGTTCATTCCAATTACTATATATATTACATCTTTGAAGTGTAACCTAGCCAAGACTTAGTTGAGAATACTTGTATAGGAAACAAAAATGTTCAAAAAACTAAATGGAAAGACTATGCAAACTATTTTAGAAGAATCAATGAAATACATCCAAAAAACTATAACCTTCATATCCAACTATAAATTATTTAGAGTTTTGTTGAAGAAATATTTTGATGGTGTGTTATTATAGCAATGTACACATGCTTGAAATAGGGAAATCAATTGTTTCTAATTATTTCATAAAACTTAAACTAGTAGAATATACCTATAAAATGTACGACCCTAAGTCCAGAACTATAAAAAAATCTCAAGGGGATGGTCACCATCCTAGGAAGATTCTTCTTCATGTCAATAGATGCTCTTGCCATCTTGAGTGAAAGCATTATATTGACATTTATAGAAGTGATTCCTAGAAAATTTTGGTGGCAATCACCTTCTTTCATGTATAGTACATTCTAGCATAATTGGGGAAATATCTTCCTCAATACATACATTTTCCTCAACACATAACTAGCATCAAATCCATTCCAAACCTTTTGATAATTTTGTCCTAAGCGGATATTTAATGTTATAAGCATATTAAATAAGATTGTAAGTTAATTGGACAACTATTAATAATCTAAATGAGATAAGAATTATTATTTTACTATAAATATATGTTATTGACTTTGTAATAGAGGATTAGGAATTTTGTAAAACTAATTATTTGTTGAGTAGATCTTGAGGAGCATGGAGTGGGACATATGGCTCTCATTTTTCTTGGATTATTGTCATGGAGAAAGCCACAATAGTTGCATGTTTCTATAGAAGTAGGTCATATCTTGCATGGTTTCTTCTTTAGCTAGTAGTGTCAATCTTCATGTGAAGGCTTGAAGCTTGATATTATATTTTAACTCTTTTGATCCTAGAAACATGTTGGTTTTAGTGTTTTGGGGGCTAGATTATTTCAAAAAAAATCCCAACATCTCTTTCTATGCGCGCGCGCACACACACACACACATACACATACACATGTATGTCTATAGTTCCATTATTTCTTTTATTCTTTTTGTGTTCTATTATGTAAGAATGTTTTTTATTAGGTAAGCAAGGTTTTGAAAGGGCCCTAACCCTTGTACAAGAAAAAGATAGATCATAAAACACAACTGGCAACAACTAATAACAAAAAGAAGGACAATAGAAAGAACAATAAGACAACATTATGTAAGAATGTTGTTAGAATTTAAATAGATTGGATAACTTGTAACATATCTTCTTATAGGATTAATGTAAGAAACTATTTTATATTTTATTTTAATTATTTTTTATTTATTTATATTTAATGATGTTAAATGTACACTCATTCATCATTAATTATTTATTTAATTCTTATGCATTACAAGGAGTATCATTCTAGAAATACTTCCATGAGAAATAAAAGGAGTATAACTCTACATCTAATCATTCAAGGACATTTTATATGATTAAAAAGTGTTGTCTTGAATCACTTTTATGACAATAAGAGTTGAACCAATCAAGGGATTTAAATTAAGAGAACTTGGCCCTTGTGATCTAGTATTTTTTTAGACTGCAGGAATCGAAATCGGGTAGTCGCCCCTATAAACTGCAGTGCACCTGGTAAACCTTTTTCACATGACCAGTGATGCTAGCGTGACATGCTCTCTGGTACCATTAGGATGGTGGGGAGACTAGACCTTGTGACCTCTTGCCTACAACAGGATGCTTTAGCCAATCGAACTAGGCCCACTGCCCCTAACTGTAAGGTATTTTTATTTAAATACTAGTATTTCTTAACAATTAAAAAAAAGACTTTAAGGTGAATCAATTAATACATTTATACATTTAACCCACTCAAATTTTTAGTTTACAAAGATCATCCATGCTACAAAAAAACTAAGGACCATGGGAATGAATTATAGCAATCTACAACTCTACATAAAATTAATTTTTTTACATTATATACCGAACAACTCAAATTTACACTACATTAAAATTATTATTTTGCATTCTTCCTAGAACTAAAATCCCTAATGATTTACATTTAATTTTCTAAAATAATGTTGTTTTACACACTTTTATCATTTTGATTACTAAATCATTTTTTTTATGGCAAAGAATACAAACAACTACGAAGGATACACCTCTATTGCCACTTTTATAGAATGAAACAAGAAAAAATCAATGGAGTCTAGGGAAGGAAAACTACACTTTAAAAACATAAAGAATATATTATTTATTTATCACAAAATATCTTTTATAAAATGTTTTCAATATGATTACAAAAATATCTTTAAAAAATAGCTCTGGAGCTATCACAATGTATACTCTCTACATGTTGGATTTGTTGGGTGTGCTTACTATTCTAGAGCACTATTATACTAAGTTTTTTTTTGAGTTATTTCTCCATGCTTAAGTATAGCTATTCTCCTTCACAACCCTATTCCCATATTCTTCCTTTTTTTCCCTATAAAATTAAATTATTGTTAAAAAAAAAAATCAAAACTTTTAGCCTCCAAAAAAAATTAATCTAAGAATCAAAACTTTTAGCCTCCAAAATTAAATAATATTTAGTAATTGTAGAGGGAAGGGATGTTCCTAGATCCAAGAGATCTAGGTTAGGAATAAATTAACTGTTAAAATTAATCCTTTGACTTAGGAATAAATGAATTTCTAACACTCCCCCTTAATCTTGAGTCTCTTTCATACTTATTGTATATTTAGAGCTAGACTATGCATTATGGACCTCTCTAGAGATAAATGCACACGACTTTTTGAGGTAAATATGAAGGCTCTAGAGTTGCAACCATTATTTCCATGATGACCAAACTTACTTCTTGGGCATTCAAAACTATCTTTTAAGAGTGACCTGGTGAAATATTTACAAGCTAGTACTTAGATCTATAAAAATGAATTTTGATTTCTCTATGTTTTACAAGCTTCCTTATGAAATAATATCATATCTCAATGTGTTTCTATCATCCATGAAGGATTGGGTTTTTTTGTGAGGGTTATTGATGATATATCAATATAATATATGATTGTACCATATTCTTGTTCTTCCTTCAAGTATACTAGGACCATCCAAAGGCAAATAGTCTATCATGTTAAATTTAATACAATATACCTAGCTTCTTATGTGGAAAGATAAACTATTGGATATTTCTTAGATGCCCATGAAATGAATCTTAAAATAAATTAGAATGAATATCCCAATGTGCTTTTCCTACAATCTACATCACTTGCTTAGTAAAAATAAATATATGTAACCAAACCAAACCCATTTGATGCACTATACAAAATATAATAACCCTGGGTGCCATTGATATATCTCAAGATTCTTTTTCCTACATGCTAGTCTATATCTTTTGGTGTCTCTATAAATCTAGAAATTAGGATTATTGAATGCATTATATTAGGATTGGTTGCTATCGAATATATTAAACTTCCAACCATGCTTTTGTACAAGGTTGGGTTTACATTGCTAATGCAATCTTCCTTACTTAATTTCAAACCTACATTTGTTGGTGTTGGTGTAGGCTTGATGTTCAACATTCTAAACCTCTTCAAAAAAATTGTAGAATATTTTGTTTGAGAAATAAAAATATCATGATATGTTTTTTTTACATCAATGACAAGGACATATCTTAGTCTAGTCGTAAATTTATCATTTCAAACTCTCTTTTCATGGCTTCTTTGAGATTAGCAATGATGAAATCATCATTTAAATTAAATTATCTACATACAAGATAACAATTATATTTTGCTATGACTTGCCTTGATGTTAAAGTGTGTTCTCACAATCACTTTTGCTAATGTCATTTCTTAATAAATGAGTCAATTATATTACTATTCTCAAGATTCTTATTTAAGCTTGTAAAGATCTTTCTTCAGCTAGGGCCTTAAACTCTTCGAAATAATGATTTCATAATCTTCTGATCTTATATATGATCCCAAACATCATTTTTCAAAATATATCAAGACAGTTTAATCCATAAAAAATATAACAAACTATTATGAAAAGTGAGAATCATATTTCTGAACAATGTTTGCCTCATTATATCACATGACATATGTCATTTAAAACAATTTTAATACCAAAATTGACTCTCCCTAGGTACAGGTCAAAAGCCCATTACTGTCAGAATTATTGAATAGGATGACATGTAAGCAGTTGGGTAGAATCAGAACTCCATTTCTATAATATTGAAAACTTCTCTATTTATTAGATTCCTTGTCACTGGGCATCAAATTCTGGTTTGCAACCAACTGACTGTCACCAGATACACAACACTTTCTTAATAATCAGGCACTCCAAGACAATGGCCTTCGTCCCTGTTTTCTCCAATACTCCAAAGTTGACATATAGATCAAGATAGATAGAGCCAAGCAAAAACTAACCATATTCAAAAGCAGCCGTAGAAGTCTGTTTGGTTCTTCAAAAGAAGACATTGGCAGATTGTGATGGGATACAACCCATCACATGCTTTCAAGCTTGTGACATTTTCAACCATCCTGATTCCATTTTACAGTCATTGATTCTGATTCAATGAGCATTCATATTACATCCAAAGGAAAAATCTTAGGGGTCAGGTAGAGGGGATGAAATCTGAGATTTTGTTGGTATAAAATGAACCTTCTTAGTACCCTGCCTGACATGAGACTTGTACCAACGATTCAAACAAGAGCAAGATCAAACTAGCAGAATATCTTCAAACAAGAGCAAGATCAAACTAGCAGAATATCTCCAGGTTATCTTGGATCCATAAAACATGTCAGAGGCCTTTTGTTGGTACGAGCTCCTTTGCCTTAGATTACCATCCTTCCTTAATATTAAACTGATTTAACGTATCTAATTGGATTGGAGAGTTTTTGTTTGTTCAACTTTCTGGTTTAACCAGCTTATACATAACCCTTAATCGGTATCAAATGGGAATCGGATGAATTTTGAATCACTTTCCTCTTTGCTCTCTGGTCACCCTTTCTTGCTGGTGTTAATTACTCAGGAATAAATTGAAAATCCTATGCATTACAAGGAGGACCGTTCTAGGAACACAGTATTTTGGAGTGCTAAAATGAATCTAATTCTACATCTAATTATTTTAGTAGATTTGTATGACTAAATATTATTGTCTTTAATTATTTCATGACTATAAAGCTGGTCCAATCAATAAGGGTGACCTAGGATAACTTGACATTTATTTTTTGGTGATCTCACCGAGGCATTTTTAGATATTGTCAATCCTTGATAATCAATGCATAACAAACACCACAAGTTTGATTACAATAGCCCATGGTTTGGAGGTTTATTTTTTGAGGTTGCATATCAAATCAGTTTGGCATGTAAGTCATCTAGAACTATAGAATTGTCTTAGAATCAATTATAGTTCTATACAAAATCCTAAGGAGCGAGAATATCTAGATCATCTTTTTCTATAACTAAATGAGTAAAATTTCTTCAATATTACCTTTATGTTCATCAGTATTCCAATAATTTAGTACCTCTTGTTGACTTCTTATTGATGATATATCAAAAAGAATGTGTTGTCATCTATTCGGACTTGTCATAAGTAAAACTTGAACCTTCATTATTTAAAACCATGTGTTAAAACTCTAGAAAAACCCTTTATATTTAGTTTTAATACTCAACTTTTAGTATTATTTTTTACATTTAGTATTATTTTTTACATTTTAGTCTTGACTTGGTACTACCCACTATTAATCACTTACTTAGTGAAATCCATTATATCATGTGTTTATTGTGTGTTTCTTGTTATGAGTTGATGATACATTTTTATAATATTAGTTGTCATTTCTTGGTATTTAAAGATATTCAATATGCACACATTAACAAACAAGAATCAATTGAAAACCTATGCATTACAAGGAGGACCATTCTAGGAACATAGTATTTTGTAGTGCTAAAAGGAATCTAATCCTACATTTAATTATTCTAGTAGATTTGCATGACTCAATATTGTTATCTTGAATCATTTTCATAACTATAAAGTTGGTCCAGTCAAGAGGGATGACCTAGGATAACTTAGCATTTATTTTTTGGTGATCTCACCAAGTCTTTTTTAGATGTTGACAATCCTTGATAGTCAATGCATAATAAACATCACAAGTTTGATTACAAAAACCCATGATTTTGAGGTTTATTTGTTTGGGTTACATATCAAATTTTTTTGGCATGAAAGTGATCTAGAACTATAGAATTTTCCTAGAATCAATTGTAGTTCTATAGAGAATCCTAAGAAGTGAGGATATCTAGATCACCTTTTTCTATGACTAAAGGAGTAGAATTTCTTCAATATTGGATTTATATTCATCATTATTCCAAGGAATACCTCTTGTTGACTTCTTATTGATGATTATAAAAAATGTAGTTATTTATTGGGACCTGTTATAAGTAAAACTTGAACCTCCGTTATTTAAAACTATGTTAAAACTCTAGAAAAACCCTTTATATTTGTTTTAATACTCAACATTTTATATTATTTTTTAAATTTTTATCTTGACTTGGTACTATCCACTATTAATCAATTAAATTAAATTCATCATATTGTGTGTTTATTGATAAATAGCTAGTGTAAACTATCATCTATAGTAGCAAGTTTGTTTAGTAAAAAATCTTTCACTTGTCACTCCTCTCTAAGCACATATTATGCCTTACTAACTATATGTCTTAACCATTTAAAACAATGCTTTTAACCTTGCTTAGTGCCCTATGTTCTAAATTTGTGTTGACCAATTAGTGATATTGCCTAAGGAGCTAGCACAAAGTGGTCTTTGTACCCTAAAATTTATTATATTGACAATCTTTTCATTTGCTACCATCTAATATGGTCTATATCAACATTGTATATCAGTAAGTGTGAATAATTGTCAAGATCTACTATTGATTGATATGACATATGTGGAAACTTATTTTGTCTAGTGTGGCTTTGGTAGGCCTTTATGCATGCAATCACATATCATTCTTGTAAAGGCTCGTGCCTTTTCTCTTTCTTAAGTTCCCAATTATGTGCCCATTTTCTATTATAACACCAAGTTCCTTTTGTAGTGGCAAGTTTTTTCCTCCTATAGGTTTACACTTAGCATAGTGCAAGTTATGATGTTAATTTATTTAGTGTTCAAGGATCAATAGCTTGATTTTAACATCTATTCAAAATATTTAACTATTGCTCATGTGCATAAGTGACTCCATTAATGAACTATGCATAAGTCTAGGTTTTAATCTTTCATAGAAGCCCATTATGAACCCTTTAAGAGCTCTTACTTTTTGAACGTATTAGCATGCCCTAGATTTTAGTCACCTGCAATATCTAGAAGCTATATAATGATGGCATTGCTAAATAAAAACATGTCTAGGAGGTGGTCACAATTTCTAAAGAAATGATATCAAATTATGAAAAAAAACAATAGAGATGCATTAGGGTACATCCTATAGTGTAATGGTAAAGTGGTGGTGGTGTTGTTGTGGCCACTAGGGTTCAAACCTCTGCTAGGCCATTATGATTGTAGGAACTATGCCTCCATTGATCCAATGTACTCATTGGCTTGAACCACAACATTGAGGTTGCTAATGGAATTCATGTCATGAGACATGCATTTAGGTTTGTATTGTTCCAATCCCTCATTGATCTAGTGTGATTGAGGGCTTTGTTCCCTTGTTGAGTTACCATGATTGCAAGATTGGACTATTCACTTGCCTTCATGTCAGGAAGGAGGTTCCTCAATTGTGGCCTACATACTGGCTTCCAGGCCAAAATAAAAATTTCTGATATAACAATGAAAAATTAATAGAGATGCATTCATATTGTTGTCATTCTCATTCTTTCTCTTACCAACTATAGAATTTGAAAAACCTATTAGATATTATTTTTCTCAAGTATGTTCACACTATGGGTTACTATACTCTAACTATTTCTATTCCTTTTTATGTTGGAAGCCACATATTGTGTTAGTTGGGTTTTAGTCTCTAAGGTTCTTAAGGTTTATATTATTCTCTATAAATTTTTTGGGTGCACTACATCATGTCAAGCCTTATCTTTGTAAATTGGCTTTGAACCCAAATACCATAGAACACCAAAACCCTTAGTTCATCTCAATTAATTTCTATATATTACATCTTTGAAGTGTAACCCTAGCCAAGACCTAGTTGAGAATACTTATATAGGCAACAAAAATGTTCAAAAAACTAAATGGAAAGACTATGCAAACTATTTTAGAAGAATCAATGAAATACATCCAAAAAACTATAACCTTCATTTCCAACTATAAATTATTTAGAGTTTTGTTGAAGAAATATTTTGATGGTGTGCTATTACAGTAATGTACACATGCTTGAATTAGGGAAATCAATTGTTTCTAATTATTTCATAAACCTTAAACTAGTAGAATATACCTATAAAATGTACAACCCTAAGTCGAGAACTATAAAAAAATCTCAAGGGGATGGTCACCATCCTAGGAAGATTCTTATTCATGTCAATAGATTCTCTTGCCATCTTGAGTGAAAGCATTATATTGACATTTATAGAAGCGATTCATAGAAAAATTTGGTGGCAATCACCTTCTTTCATGTATAGTACATTCTAGCATAATTGGGGAAATATCTTCCTCAATACATAACTAGCATCAAATCCATTCCAAACCTTTTGATAATTTTGGCCTAAGTGGATATTTAAAGTTATAAGCATATTAAAGATTGTAAGTTAATTGGACAAGTATTAATAATCTAAATGATATAAGAATTATTATTTTACTATAAATATATGTTATTGACTTTGTAATAGAGGATTAGGAATTTTGTAAAACTAATTATTTGTTGAGTAGATCTTGAGGATTCAACCGTGTAGTTTTATGAATCAAGCTCATTGACCCATGTTTCATGTGTCAAATCTTGATAGCAATATCACAATTTGAAACACCGTGGAAAATACCTCCTACTTATCAATTGGTGAGCTAAAGGGGCTCTATAATGAATGGTTCATAAGGCACAACACTTGTTGAAGGTTTTGCAAATGGGGTTACAAGCTAAGTGGGCTTAACCTTGGGGAAAACTCTATGGTTAAGCGCACTTGAGCTGGAGTATTACTAGGATGGGTGACCTCTCGGGAAGGCCCAGTACTTCACCTCTATGAGCATCACCTAGATGCAATGAGTGATAAGTGGACCATTTGTTACCATGAGAGATGGGTTTTTGTGAACCACTACTCATGAAACATGGGTCAATGAGTTTGACTCATAAAACTAAACAGTTGAATATTGATAGCAATATCACAATTTGACACGTCGTGGAAAATACCTCATACTTATCAATTGATGAGCTAAAGGGGCTCTATAATGAATGGTTCATAAGGCACAACACTTGCTGAAGGTTTTGCAAATGGGGTTGCAAGCTAAGTGGGCTTAACCTTGGAGAAAACTCTATGGTTAAGCACACTTGAGTTGCAGTAATACTGGGATGGGCGACCTCCTGGGAAGGCTCAGTGCTTCACCTTTGTGAGCATCACCTAGATGCAATGAGTGTTAAGTGGACCATTCATTATCATGAGAGATGGGTTCTTGTGAACTACTACTCATGAAACATGGGTCAATGAGTTTGACTCGTAAAACTACACGATTGAATCCTGATAGCAATATCACAACATAAAGTGTTAAGTTAGCTACATCTGTGAAACCATTGACCGCAAGTTCCCACAATCATTATAATTTTCATCTTCTTTACCCATACATCATAGTTTTGACCATTAAAACTTGGTGACTACCACAAAATCTTATTGTCTCCTCCAACCATGCTTACAAATTTGGAGAAAACACTTAATACTCGTTAAAACTAGAGCTCTAAATTTGATACCGATCTATTGGCAAAGAATACAAACAATTACAAAGGCTACAGCTCTGTTGTCACTTTGCTAGAATGAAGCAAGACAAAAACTAATGGAAACCGATGAATAAGAACACTTTGAAAAACTTAAACTATTATTTATAAAATGTTTACAATCTTATTACAAGAATGCCTTTAAAAAAACTCTGGAGATATTACAATGGAGCTGTTGGATGTGCTTAATGTTTTAAAGAGTTGTTATGCTCTGCATTTTGTTCTGGAGCTGCTACTGCTGTTGTATTTTCTTCTGTGCTCTGTTCTCCTACATTCTTCCTTTTTCTTTGCTTCTTTTGCTTTCTACCTACCAATAATAAATTTCTTGATCTGGGTGTTAGAATTTTTAAGTCTTTGGTGGTACTGGTTGCAGAGGGAAGAGATATTTGGATCAGGGATAAAGTACCTGCCAAAATTTATTTTTTGAATCAGGATTAAATGCATTTCCAACATTGTTTATGATTGTATTGACTTATTTACTCAGCCTTCTAAGATTAAACTTTAATTTTTCCATAATCTTCTCATCCTGAAGAATGATCATGATGTATGATCTCAAACATTCAACACAAATCAATTCAGAAAGTTATAAAAAACAAGCGTGCAAACATCATCTTTCTGAACAATGTTTATTTCAGAGATTCATTGCATCACATGACATATGTCATTTAAATCAAATTTAATGCCAAATTTGACTCTTCCTGGGTACAGGTCAAAAACCCATTACTGTCAGAGTTATTGAATAGGATGACATGTAAGGAATCTATTCATTACAGTCCTTATCTTGATTCATTCTAAACACTGGACTGTCACTGGTTTTCAAATTCTGGTTTGCAAGCAACTGACTGTCACTATATACACAGAACTTTCTTAATTATCAGGCACTCCAAGACAATGGCCTTCGTCCCAGTTTTCTCCAATACTCCAAAGTTGACAGTTAAAGCAGCCGTAGAAGTCTGTTTGCTTCTTCAAAACAAGACATTGGCAGATTGTGATGGGATACCATCCATCACATGCTTTCAAACTTGTGACATTTTCAAACCATCTTGATTCCATCTTACAGTCAATTGATTCTCACCCACTTAGCATTCATATTACAGCCATAGGAAAAGTCTTAGGGGTGAGGTAGCAGGGATGAAATCTGAGATTTTGTTATAAAGCATAAAATGAACTTTCTTGGTACTTTACCTAACATGAGACTTGTACCAAGGATTCAAATAAGAGCAAGGCCAAACTAGCAGAATATTTGCTGGTTATAGTGGATCCGTAAAACATTTCAGAGGCCTTTTGTCTGGTACATATAAAATGAAGATTATCAACCGACATAATCAAACCAATCTGACCCAGAAGATAAATAATTAACCCAATCTGACCCAGAAGATACATAATTACAATGGTGAAATTTTGATACGCATGCCATTTTCCATCTAGTTCTGGTCTGGAATGATTTAATACAACTATGTATTGACCCATCGAAAAAAAAACTATATATTGACAAATAGTAGGTTGAGTTTATATTTTAATCTGTTGCCTTTTTCTATTTACACTTATCTTAATATATTTGGTTCTATTTTATCTATATTTGTATATATCTTTATACTTAGTCATTTCTTGCATCCATTTTTATAAATTCTTTCTGTGTCTTAATATTCGCATTTCATGTTCTAACTCAATCCCATGTCATTCAAGATCAATCCTACACCAAGTGGAATTTATCTCAAAAGAAAAGAAAAAATTTGAAATTCAAATATTTAGCTAACATTCTATTTATTCTACTAGTTGCTATGAGTTGACTTGATGCATGCTAATAATATTAGTTGTTATATGCCTTGGTATTTAAAGACATTCAATGTGTGCAAGTTGAAAAACAACAATTAATTGATAATCCTATGCATTACATGGAAGCATCATTCTAGGAACACTTTATATTAGAGTGCTAAAAGGAATTTGATTCTACATCCAATTATTCTAATCTATTTGCATGGCTTAAGAGTATTGTCTTCAATCATTTTTATGACTGTAAAGCTGGTCCAATCAAGGGGGTGACCTAAGATAATTTGGTGCTTATTGTTTGGTGATCTCCCTAAGGTATAAATTTAAATACTACCATTCCTTGATAGTCAATGTGTACCAAACATCATCAGTTTGATTACAAAATCCCATAGTGTTGAGGTTCATTTCTTTGGGTTACATACCAAATTTATGTAGTGCGGAAATGATCTAGAACTATAGAACTATCCTAGAATTAATTATCTATAGAGAATCCTATGCAATGAGCATGTCTAGATCACCTTTTCTCTATACCTAAACGAGTAGAATTTGTGCAACATTAAAATTATTTTCATCATTGTTTGAAGAATTGAGTACCTCTTTTTGACCTGTTCTTGATGATATGCCAAAATGAATTTGTTGTCATCTAGTAGGACCATCTTATAAGTAAAAATTGAGCCTTCATTATTTAAATCCATGGTAAATCTCTAGAAAAACCCTTTAGATTTTGTTTGAATACCCAACATTTCACATTTTTGTTACATTTTTGTCTTAACTTCGTAATGCCCACTATTAATCACTTAAGTGAGACTAATTATATTGCGTGTTTGTTGATAACTAGCTAGTGTAAAGTATTCTCAATAGTAGCAATTTTGTTCAATCAATCATCTTTCACTTGCCGCTCCTTGCTAGGCACATATTATGCCTTATTAATTGTGAAACCATTTTAAACTATGCTCTTAACCTTGCCTAGTGCCTTATGTTCTATATTGATGTTGACCAATTGGTGGTAGTCATTAACTTCCAATATCTACTTATTTCTATTACAAGCTATTGACTAATGAGCTAGTACAAAGTGGTCTTTGTATCTACAAGTTATTCTATTGACCATATTTTCACTTGCTACTTCCCAATATGGTCTCCATTGGCTTTGTACATCAACAATTGTGAATAATTTTCAAGATAGTATTGATTGATAGGGTATAAGTGGCAACCTTTTTATTTTTCTTGTGTGGTTATGGTGGGCCTATTGGGACTATAAAAATCTGATGTTTTTACATATGTTTTCACTCATAAATTTCCAGATTTGGTCCTACCGTATGCATTTTTCACCCATTTTTGCCATATTGACCCATTGAATCTGTTGGGTCATGCATATTTTATATTCTGGTTCATATCGGCATAGGTCTCCCATTGTCTCCCCGACCCACTGCGCTTTCCTGCTAATATCTTCTGTTTCAGGTGTTTCAGCGTGACGACATTTGGGTCTCTCCGATCTGTTTTTCTGCTGGCAAACGTCTATTGCCTATTGGCAAGACGTTTATGTTGTTTCAGCGATCGTGGTGGCTTCTATCGGCATTGGTCTTGGCGATCGAGCTAGCGTCTTGCCGAATTCTGGATGTCTCAGTGACAGGTGCACTGTGGGTCTCTTCGGCATATGTTATGGCTTTCGGGGTGGTGTCTTACCGAATATCACTTGTTTCCCCAACTTTGCATTTTGGTGGTTCATCGGTATAAGTTGAGTGCCTTCGGTATAGTGTCACGGCGAGGTGAGTTTGTCTCATCGACGGTGCAAAAGGTTTTCTACCAAATGATTTTCGGTAGGAGTCTTTTTATGTCTCAGGGAGGATGAATATGACAATGATGTTGCGCAGTGTAACCTTTTGGTTTCGGCGAGTGGTCTTAGCGAATACAATATGTCTCACCGAATTCACATGTGGGTTTCTTTTCGGCATGGCTATGGGTTATCAGTATCATGTCTTGGCGAGCTCAGCATGTTATACCGACTGGCGCATATGGAGGTGTTTCGGCCAAGCTAAGGGTTTTCGGCACGAGGTCTCGGTGAGTGACCTCCGGTCTCGCCGATGGAAAACATGTAGATCCTTGTCGGCATAGGTGTTTCCTTGTCTCGGTGATGCGAGGATAGTTGACAAGACATCTCATCGAAGATTAAAAGTTATGGCGACATTCATAATGGGCACTCGTCGGCAAGAAAATCTTTAAGTCACGGCGATATTCAGAGTGGATAAGGATTTTCGGTAAAGCAATGTGGAGTCTGTGAGAGGTCTTCCCGATATCATAGAGCTACAACGATACGCAAAGGGAACTGGGGGATACTTCTTGGCTTCGGTGTGACCAACAGAATGTTATAGCGACATACAGAAGGCGACAATGCATATCGGTAAAACATAATGTGATCTACGGGACATCTCCCCGACTCGGATAAGTCACAGCGAAAGCGAAATACAAGGGCGGGGTGATTAACGAGTGAATTGCCTTTGGCATAGCTACTGCATTGTCTCACTGACTGTCTCACTGGTGAAAAATAGAATTTCAAAATACAGGGCCGACATGTTTCTGCTTGGATAACCGTTGCTGGCCGACTTGATTTGGAGCCCAATTTTTATGGACGACCGACATGATTTTCAAATATGTTTTATTTTCTAATGCTTGTGTATAAATTGGCATTCTTGCAATTGTATTTGGGGGAGCTATTAGTTATTTTGATATACAATAAGCATTTTCTGATGGATACAGTAATATAGATTCATCAGATCAAAGACTAAGTTGTATGTTTTCAAAGTGGAGGTATTTATGAAAGTCAATTGATGTTGCTGCACATTTTTGGTCTCAATTATCTGTTGAATTTGATGAAAGTATGGCTAAGTTGTCTCCAAGATGGACTCTTTCTGGTTGTTTAAATTGATATGACAAGTTTGTATTCGATTTATCAGTGCACATTTGTTGTACTTGTGTGATTGATTGATTGGTTCTTTCAAGTAAAGACTAAATCCTTTTAGCTAATCACAATAATTAGAGAGATTCAATTGGATTATTCAAGTAGAGCTTAGTAGTCACAGTTTTGCATGTTTATACAAGTTGTAAACAGAATATATGCCAGATAGTTTGAGTTTTCTCCAGAAAGTGTTGCTCATTTGATTTCATTTGACTCCGCATACCCAATAAGGCACTGGTCTCTGCATTTTATCATTTTTGAATTCATTCATTCTCTTTACATATTTTAAAATTGAGCATTTTAGAATCTAGACCAGAGTATTGTTACCGTTTTCAAGTTGAATTATAATTGTTCACTCCCATCTGCCTTTGTGAACAAGTTGTTATAAGAAGGTTGATTACAAGTCAAGTCTGCATTATTCAGAGAGGTACACCCACCCAGGTTTTGCAGCACCTAAAGAGTAGAAGGTTGAATTCTTCCAACCTTGTCTATTACCCTGAAGCGTATCAAGAAATTGGCATCCTCTTGAGGCATCTTGCTTGCATTTTTGAGAGCTAATAGGGCCTCTATGCATACAATCACATGTCATTGTTTTAAAGGCTCATGGTGTTTTCTCTTGCCTAAGTTTCCAACTATGCGGTCATTTTTTATTGCAACACTAAGTTTCTTTTGTAGTGGCAAGTGGTTTCCTCCTATAGGTTTACACTTACCATAGTATATTTATACTATTAACTTTTCAATGTTCAAGTATCCTTAGTCTAAATTTAACATCCATTAAAAATATTTAACCACTATTTCTTTCTTTGCTTACCAAATCATGTGGATAAGTGACTCCATTAATCAACTATGTATAAGTCTAGGTGTCAATTCTTCATATAATCCAATTATGAACCCTAAGAGCTCTCACTTGTTTGAATTTCTTAGAATTCCCTAGCTTTTAGTCACCTATAATGCTATAAGCTATATGATGATGTCATTACTAAAAAAGATATTTCTAGAAGGTGGTCACAATTTATCAAGAAATCATTCCAAATTAAGAAAACTAAAATATAAAAGCATTCATATTGTTTTAATTCCCAAGATTTCTCTTACCAATTATAAAATTTGAAGAGCATACTGGAGAGTTTATCCCAAGTATGTGTACACTATGGTCCCACATTCCATTTGTTTCTATGTCTTTTTATGTTTGAAGATGCCTATTGAATAAGATAGGTTTTAGTCTATAAGGTTCTTAAGCATTATATTGTCCTCTATAAATTTCTCACATTCAACACTTCAAGGCAATCCTTATCTTTGGAAATTGGTTTTGAATCTAAAAACCTAACACACCAAAATCCCTATTTCATCCCAATTGATTTCTATCTATTACAACATCTTCCAAGTGTAGCCCTAGCCAAGAACTAGCTAAGGTGTGCTAACTATTTAACTAGAAGATTCGATGGAATACATCAAAGTCGTTATAACCTTCAGATGCAACTAGGAATTTTTTAGATTTTTTTGAAAGATATTTTTATGGTATGTCATTAGGTAATGCACAAATGTAAAAATGTTGAAAAAAATAAATCAAAAGAGTGTGCTAACTATTTAACTAGAAGATTCAATGGAATACATCAAAGTTGTTATAACCTTTAGATCCAACTAGGAATTTTTTAGATTTTTTTGAAAGATATTTTTATGGTATGTCATTAGGTAATGCACAAATGTTTGGACTAAGGATATTGATTATTTCTAATTATTTCATATGTTGGAGAATGCCAAGATCTAAAAGAATGAAAAAACCTTCCACAAGTGAAAACAATATGAGAAAAATAGTATGTCTATCAATATACAAATGAACAGTGTCAATATACAATGAGGAACCTTGTATATATAGGCAAGGTAGAGGAGGTAGGAAGGTAGGACTAAAAATTTGACTAACCCTTCAAACATGCATACTTGTTACTTGCTCACACACTTGTCAAGTGAGCTCACGAGTGTTGCATATTTGGAGGGGTAGTCAAAGTTTCACTCCTACCTTCTCACCTCATCTACCTTGCCCATATATGCAAGGTTCCTCATTGTATTTACACACTCTTTATTTGTATATTGATAGAAATACTATTGTGCTCATATTTTGTTCAATTATGGAAGGTCGTTTCATGCTTGTAGATCTTGTAATTCTCCAACATGGTATCAAAGCCATGAGAGCACAGTCCTTCTCACACCAAGGTGACTCCCACACATAGACCTATCATTGGATTGTTGGAGCCAAAAAAAACCACCATTGCATCTGGAAGTCCTAAGAAACAAAGAATATTACCTTTTGTTTCATGAAAAATAGTAACCTTAAAATTTTACATTTTTTTCTTGGTATCAAGACCTTGCTATATGATACAATACCATACAAATCCATATTGTATGAATTTTTGATTAAAATTGTATTTTTTTTGTAGAGGGCAGTTTTTCCTCATACAAATTTCATCATTTTGGGTCAAAATATGTTCTTTTTTTGGCCTATTCGACTTGTATTGTATGTGGCCAAAAATTGTTGCAAAAGCATATTTTTTACACAACTCGAGCTTTATAGGCCTATGCACAATTACTTACAAGAATCTTTTGCCAAATCAGCCTATTTGGAGGATTTATTTATAGCTAGTCTTTTGCAAATTTTTGAAAGTTTTTAAAATGCCTATTTTTTTCTCTCATCACCTTGATTGGGTGAAGAATATGCTTTGTGATGTTTTTTGAGTGGGACTTAAATATCATACATATATTTGGTTAGGGTTTTACTTTTCAAATGTAGGTTTTTTTTGGCATCAAGTTTTGCAAGCCTATTTGGCTCTAGCCTCTTCACATGGCCTCAAAATAACACTCCACACTAACCAGCTACAACTTCCTCATATAGCAAAGTGTGTTGAAAAAATTTCACTGTGCCCTCACCAACACTCTCCATGCTCACCTCTTTCAACTTGCAAATCAATTCTTGAAGCATTCAACATTCACCTTCATCATGGTTTCCTCCTAGTTTTGGCCTTTATCAACTTTATGCTAGTAGGATTATAGTTTTATTGCCCCACAAGTGATCAAGTTTTCCATAGATTTATGCATATCAATAGATTGTGGGTTTTGGGATTAAGGTGTCTCAACCTTTGATTCCTAGCATTAATTAGTTGATTTTTAGGCTTATATTAATTTATCCTAATGTATTAAACTTCCTAAGTTTTCATTCCTTTTGTGGGTCCTATTATTGAGATGGCATCCTACATAGTGGGTGATGAGATATGGCAAGATCTATTTTTTTTAGGAAGTTGGTGCTCACTCTAAGAAGTCCTATTTTTAAGGAGGATGACATCATATTTTTCCATATTGGTGATAAAATTATTTTGGCAACAAGTTCTATGTTGACTTGAGAGTCTCAATTAACAATTAATATATCAGAATTGAAGAGGAATAAAGCAACTTTCATCTTTATTTTCTTTAGGTTCCCAATATATGGAGAAAATATGGATAAGATATGGATGCCCAAGATGAGGATAAGGTTGTTTTGGTTTAGCAAGTTTATTTTAAAGCTCATGTTTTTTGATCTTTTACAAATATTTGTTTTTAGAAGATTCAGGATGAATTTTTGGGAACCTACTTTCTCATCTATATATACTTTTTTGTTAGTTTATTTTACTTGATAGGTCAATTATTTCTTGAGCTATCATTATGCTACCACAATTATTCCAAATTCTAAATATAGTGTTGACAACTCTTGAAGAGCATAAGCTTTGCTATTGTATTATAATTCATATTTACTGAATAATACATTTGAGCTAGGTGTTTGAAGTGTGGTATTTTTATTGAAAGGGTTTTCCCACGTTAAATATATGTTTATGGTTTCAATGTTTAATTCTTAATTAAATTTGTATGTGTAATCTATTGTTGTTGCAAAAGTTAAAGGGTTTGAAGAATTTTTGCAACCCTATCCTGTGTAAGATTGGTGTAGGGAGTTGGTTTTGCATATCCGACTTCTTTTTAGTTGGTGTTAGTGCTTGGCCAACCTTAATTCTATTGGCGGGTTGAATGGTTTTTTGTGCTAGTCTTTTTTAGTGGAAGTTTTGTAGAGGAAGATTCACTAACCTTATTGTAGGTAAAATATGGAAAGCAAATCCGATAGAATCAAAATGGAGAAGTTTAACAACAATAATTTTGAGTTGTGGAAACTTAGGATGGAAGATATGCTCATGGATAGAGATCTATGGGCAGCAATTCCTATTACAAAACTAGCAAGCACATCTTGGGAAGATTGAGATTCGATGATAAAAAATCCAAGGGTTTTCTAAGACTTTCTTTGGTTGATTCAGTGCTCTTGAATTTCCATGAAGAGAAGAGTGCAAAAGATCTTTGGAAGAAAATTGGAGATGTTTATCAGGCTAAATCCTTGGTAAACAAGTTATTCCTATGAAATAAACTTTATTCTTTGAATATGGAATATGAAGGATCCATTGCTAATCACATGAATGCATTTAATGTGCTTGTTATACAGTTGGGTTTGATTAGTGATAAGGTTGAAGATGAGGATCATTGCATGCTTATGTTATGTTCTTTTTTGGATTTGTAGGATCACCTGGTGATGGATATTAGAAGTACTACTACCAAGTTCAAGATGGATGAAGTGGTTGTCTTGATGTTATCTGAAGAAATACAAATAAAATATTTTGAGATGTCCAAGGAAGCCATTGCCATATGTAGCAAGTCAAAAGAGAAAGGTAAGAAAAATGACATTAATTCTAGGGACATCTGAGTCTCCTAAAAATTCCAAGGTGAAATATTGGAGCTGTGGAAAAATCGATCATATTCGCAAAGAGTGCAAGAAGGAGAAGAAAAAGAAAGGTAAAATGAATTTTTCTGTTTCTTACTTTGAAATATCCTCTCATGATGATGCATATGCTTTTATAGTAGCCTTGGAAACACATGCAGCATAATATGTGTGATTGATAGACTCGGGTGCTTCTTTCCACATGACCTCTCACAAGGGTTGGTTCTTAGAGTATGAAGAATGTGATGATGGAAAAGCATATTTGGGTGATGATTTTCATTTGAATATTATTAGTCATGGAGGAGTAAAGATTAAATTTCTTGATGGCAGAGTGAAGGGGATTGATGGTGTATTGCATATGTCGGGTTTGGCATGGAACCTAGTCTCATTGAGTAAATTGAATGATTAAGGTGTGTATGTTGTTTTCTTGAATCGAGGATGCAAGATGACTAGATTATCTATGATGATGGATAAGGGTCATTGGATTGGAACCTTGTACAAGCTAGATGCATGCACGATTCAGTGGAATAGTTCTTCTGATAAACTGAAGAAGATATCTTTGGATTATTCATCCTCAAGGTCAGATCAAGTAGAGAATAATTTTGTATCAGCTATATCTAATGGTCATCAATTTTGGGTACCTAAGGGTTCTCATTCTTTGGAAATAAATCTTCTTGTGAAGAAAACAATGGTATTGCACCAGATACTCAGTCACATTGGTGAAAATAATCTTAGAGCCCTAAAAATTAAAATCATTTTTGAAGTCCTTGATGATTGTAATCTCAGGTTTGAATTTTGTGAACATTGTTTATTTTGAAAACAACACCATGTTTCTTTTTATTCCAATTCTCATAATTATTTTGGGTTGTTTGATTATGTGCATGCACATATGTTTGTTCCTATGAATTTTCCTTCATTATCTAGATTTGTATACTTCGTCTCATTCATAGATGACTACAATAGGACATTTGTTTATTTTCTCATAAGTAAAGTTGAAGTCTTTAGTCAATTTATGGAGTTTAAGGCTCTTGTTGAAAATTAGACTAGTAGAAAGATTAAGTGTTTGAGTACTGACAATGGTGGTGAGTTTTGTTTGGTAGAATTCAACAAGTTTTGCAAGGACCCTAGGATTGAGAGACACAAGACAACTCCATACACCCCACAACATAATGGAGTTGAGGAGAGGATGAATAGGTTGTTGATGGAAAGGGATAGAATTATGTTGAGTGGTGTTGGCCTTGAACATATGTTTTGGGTTGAATCCATAGCCACTGTATGTTACTTGATCAATAGATCACCTATGTCGGTCATTGTTGAAAAGAAACCTATGGAGCCATGATCTAGTAAAAAAATATTCAATGAGATATCTCAAAGTATCTGGTTTGAAAGCTTACACTCATGTTTCTATTGAGAAGAGGTATAAGTTGGAAAATAAGGAAATGAAGTGTATATTTATTGATGCAGGAGCATCCAGGCTGTAAGAGAAATCTCGCATCCCTAAAAAAAAAATTGTTTATTTTAATTTTAGCTAGGCTTAGTGAATAATTTTTAAGGGGTAAAAATGATAGGATTACTTACTATTTTTAGTAAGTTGGAAGGGATAAAAATACCAGGTTTCTATTTTTAGTAAGATTGTATGGGCTAAAATATTAAGTTTCTATTTTTAGTAAGTTAGAATTTGTGCATGTATGGGCATGGAATCTTACAAAGAGCTCTAGAATGGTGAAATAAAGCTAATGATGAATAAATCACTTCAATACCATTTTTCACTAGTGAGATATTAATGTTTTGTTTTCAAAATCACTTTAAAATTATTCAAAGTCAATCTTGACGCACCCAAAGGTTCTGAATTGGCCTAAAAAGTGGTAAAAAATCAAATGGTTGATTCATCAACCTTTTGCAGCCTTACTACTCATCAAGATCTTTCCAACAACATGAACAATTTGTCAATCAAATGCCTGAGTCAAAAGTTATGCCTCCTAGAAGTTGGACTAAAATTTAGGAATTTTCTAAATTCATAAAAAGGAGTAACTAAATTTGTTGTTTGCTAAAATTAGAAGTGATAGTTCATTGGAAAGTGAAAATGTCTTATAAAGTGGTTACGAGTGAAAAGGGATTCATTCTAGATGATAATATAGAAGAAGTTCTTGCTTTTGCAACATATAATAGAGGTTAGGGTTTTAATGGACATTATTTCCATTCACAAACTTGCATGTATTTGCAACCCAAATTTTTGTTATAGCGATCTTATGACCAGATAGTTGTGTTGCATTTGATTGTATGTATGTAGATGATTTTGAGAATATAATAAAGTGTGGCTATTGTTCTTGAATGTTATTTTTTGTGTAAGGTGTTTTTGAGGGAGAGCCTCCCTTCATCATTTATCAACTATGGCGTTGGTGTTAAGGGTTAAAAGCTTTGGGATCTAGAAGTTCAAAAGGTTCTTTATAGCAAAAGTGTAATTTTTTGAGAGATGAAATCTTCTTGTAGACATGTATAATTGACCTAACACTTATCACACACCTTAAATGACATCTTTGCATCATCAACATCATTATCATCAAATATCATTGCATTTCACATCAAAAGAATCAAAAGCATCAAAAACCCTAATTTGTGCTATTAATTGAATAATACGACATTATTTAATTAGTTCACTTTTTCATCAAATTTGACCAATTAAATAAATTTAATTTATTTAATAAAGTCCTAATCTAACTTTTTTCCTCTTTATTAATTAAATAATATCAATTATTTAATTATGTTGCTAATTCACTTTATTCCCCTAAGTCAATTAAATTATTAAAACATAATAGTTTGATTAAATCAATTTCCCTCCAAAATTTGAATAATTAAATAAACTATTCAAAACATCATAAAAAATCAAATCAAACAAATACAACTTTGTTTGCAAAAGTCAAAATTGATTTGCATGTTCAAATCCAAAAAGATTAATTAATTAAATCAATTAATTGATTATCCTCACCCACTTTCCTGATTGAGAAAATTATGAACCACCGATTTCTCAATTTATTTCCTGACAGGTCAATCTATTTTCTGATAGATCAATCTATTTCCTAACTGATCAATCTATTTCTTAAATCACACTAATTATGCAATCAATTTGCAAAAATTATGCCCATCTAAATTCTCTCAACATCTTTTGACTGTCGATCAAGATATTCCATAGAATATTCCTAAGTATGATTTCCTTGTAGAACAACTACTCGTACCAACATTCAACATCCTGGAATCAGAAATAGTATGAGTTGTTATTGGTCCTAACTCCCTAGGTACCAAGATACATTTGATTACATCCAACATTGTATCATACCACTTGACGTAACAACCACCCAAAAGAAGAACTTTACCCGTAGGCCTTCCCGTTTCACGATCCTAGGAGATACATTATATCGTCGAAGCTTAGATGGTATGCTACTATGATGTCTTAACCAAGAAGAAGCACAAAATTCCTTACAAGAGGTACATGAAGGTATTTGTGGGTCCAACTCTAGTGGACCCAACCTAGTCCAAAATTTGTTGAGAACAAGGTACTATTGGCCCTCCATGGAACAAGAGTGTATTCAGTATACTTGAAAATGCCATCAATTCCAATAGCACATGATTTGAGACCCATTATAACACCATGGCCTTTCTTGCAATGGGGATTAGACTTGGTAGGTAATATTTCTCTTTCTTCCTCTAACAGCCATAAATTTATTATTACCGCAACAGAGTACTTTACCAAATGGATAGAAACAATTCCATTTCCCTACATCACCAAAAAAAATATATCAAAATTAATTTTGAATTATCTAATTTGTAGGTATGGAATTCCCCAAAAAATTATAACGAATAATGGATCCCCATTCAAAAATCAAGATGTCCAAGAGTTGTGTTCCAAATTCTCTATCCAACATAGATTCTCCACGCCCTATTATCCCCAAGGAAATGGTCAGGCTAAATCATATAACAAAACCATACTGAAGATACTAAAGAAAACTGTTAATGATGTTGGTTGTGACTGGAATTTGCAACTAAACCTAGCCCTATGGGCTTATCAAACCAACA
>VDFB02292261.1:0-16664 GCA_007258455.2 Sequoia sempervirens
ATGGAATGATTCTTTCTTGAATATCTTGGGCATTCTCCCATGTTTCTGTCAAACTCGAAATTCTTGACAGTATGAAAGATGATTGATCATATGCCAGCATTAATCTTTCTGCAAACACTGCTACTTCATCACTTCTGTCATTTATCCATTCTTTGCTCTCTCTGGTTGAAGTGATTTCTTCCTCAAAAGTCTCCTGCGAAGTATTCATTAGTGGAGGTCCTGCTGAGTTGGCCTGACCAAGAGGTTTGGTTAGATGTTGAATGTATTTCTTCAGATGCTCCACTTCCTTCTCGCAATCCTTTCTTTTTTCTACTTCTTTCTCTAGCCTTACCTTGATTGTAGCAACTGTATATCTAGATCCTCCACCTCTTGCCTCTTCATTGTTGGGCCCAAATTGACAGTGGTAATTGCATAATCTTGAGTAATTTCCTCCCTTGTCTTGTCAACTGTTGGCACAACGATCTGTACTGTACGCTGGCCTGCCTCATCTCTTTGAATGGTGGAAAGTACCTTGGCTAGTTTCTTCACAGGGGTTGCGTCTAGCCTGGCCAAGAAATCGGTCATGTCATCTTCTTCTGGCATGTCTACTTGTTCAATTGTTTTTAAACTTTCCTTTAGCCAATCCAGAATGGTAGGCTGCTCTACAACTTCTTCCTGAATTTCTTGAACACAAGGAGCACTTTGAATTCCCTCGAGGGCAGAAATCATTCCCTCTTGGAATTCGCCATCCACAACATTAACTTCATCATTTGATTGGAGAATCTCAGTGTCCGTAGGAGATGGCGGTTGATCTTCTTCTAACTGGATGGGAAGGGGAGAAGGAATTCTTATATCTGCCAAAGATTCATCAATATCCACTGTCATTAATATTTGCAGATGCAGCTGATCGGGGTGGCTTAGCCTTTGCTTCTTCTGAATGGGCTCTTCAACCACAGCCTTGTCCTTGGACTTCCTTTTCTTTGAACTAATGTTTTCAATTGGCTCACTTCCTTGGGATGCTCCAGCGTTCGAGGAATAAGACTTTGCCTTGCCCATCAAATCATATGTCAGCTCTACATTATTCCGCTGCAAATCCTGAACTTGCTGATCTACCCACCACTGAGAGTATTGGACAACAGGCCTCATGAAGGTGTCCAAATCTGCAAGCTTTGGCTCAGACCATCTTATAGAAAGCAAGGGTCTACTTTCATCAAATCCTGGCTGAGTGAACACACCATCATCTTCAACTTGATCCGGTATCCTGAAGAGCTCGGTTGTCCTTATCAGGTTAACTGGTAGTTGAGACCATATTCTCTTTCTAACTTCGAACTCATCAACAGCGTTTTCCCAATAATCTTCTAGCTCGACTTCATGCTTATATTTCCTTCCCTCTATTGATCCTATATGGTGATGAGGATCAAAATTATCTCGAGACCGATATGAATTGAAGGGATACTTTTCTATTTCTAGCCTAGCGGTCTCAGCTGCTTGTGTTGATGGGCACGATTCTTCCATATTGCCAATGAAAAGTGGGAATGTGACTGCCGCCTTACCCTTTGCTCTTTGGAAGTTCTAATATGTTTCCAGCTGTCTGAGAACCTCCAGGCTCCAGCAATGCCATTCCGTTAGTTGGAAAGATTGGAAGTCTGAAAGGACGCCCCGTAAAACCTTGGATCCGGATGTATGTGAATCTAGGATATTGGATATACCAGGATCCATATCTATTGATGAGGCTTTTGGATTCATGAGATAATCTTTGATGTGCTCCTCCTTGCAGTATTCTTGTTATATACATGAGAAATGCATCGTGAGCTCTTCTAAAATGTGTCTTTTCTGACAGCTGCAGTTGAGGGTAGTAGTTATATACTTTGAGTTCATTTTCTCCGTTACCTACTGGACCTCGGCATATCAATCCAACATATCTATAAGCTCTTGCCAACATGTAAACAACATATGAGCTCATGTGGAAGGACTTGGTGCTTTCCAGATTAACTAGTTTTTCGTGGATGTTATTGCTAATCATTCTTGCCCAATTGAACATTCTTACTCTAGAAACAATTTCATCTATGAAGAAATACATCCACGTTTGAAATAATGCACCTTGGGGGCTGCCCATTATTCTATTCAATAGCAAAATTATATCACCATAATCCTCCTTAAAGGCGGTCCGGCACAAAGTCTTTGGTATCTTCTTAATTGGCCTTGGTTTTAGCAACCAAGACTTGTTAAAATTAGCTGTGCATTGCTCACTTCTTTCTTCAAAAATTCTCCTTGTGTCTTCCTTGGTTTTATATGAAGACTTGTGGTGGCTAGGAATGTCAAAGGCTTCTTGAATGGCGCGCTCTCCAAGATGTGCTAAGACTCCCGTCAGGAGCAACAATTTGCCTTTCCTCTGGATTATAATGTCTTGCGCATTCCACCATCAATTCAGGGCACTCAACAACGGGAGGAAATCCAGCTGCCTGGACAATTCCATTTCGTACCATCGGGCGAGCTATGGCTGTAGGCATGAGTCCATTTAGTCCCATCATTCTTTTTCTGAATTCTTCAAAATCTACATGTCCCATGTCAGTATCTTTGATATTCTTCCATTTTGAATTGACTTTGGATTCCAGCTGCGCTCCTTTACTTGCAAACTTCATTTGTTTCTTCCTTGAAGATTCGCCTTGTGTAGTCATCCACTTTTAGAAGAAAAATATATCAATTTAAATGATTTAATTCTACTTGCAGTGGGCCTGCGGGGGCGTCCCTGCCCCAAACCCCGCATTGCGGAGTCCCCATCGGGGTCAGGGGGACATCGGGGGGATGGTCAGGCAGATCACAGAATCGAGAGAAAATTCATAGGAAGCGGTTGGGGGCGTTTCCTCTTGTAAAGGAGCGATTTTGTCCACGGGAATGACGAGGGCGTTAGGGAATGTCCCTCGGCGTCCTACTTGAATACTACCAAAATTTTATATGGGCTCTAGGAATTAAAGAACATAAAATTTTGTTTTTTAAAACATTTTATATTGCTATTAAATGTTTTGTGGGCCCACAACAACATAATGCGTTTGTGTAAAGTCTAAAAACAAAAATTTAAATGAAACTTAATAAAGTTTCATAAGATTCAATGATATTATTTGGCTCTCACGGCAAGCGATGGCAGGGGCGACGACTTCACACAGTAAAGCACGGGAAAATCTCAGCCTCAGCTTAGTCTAAACATTTTTTTGGCATTTTGCTCCTATGTTTGGGCATTTAACAGAGACGTTTTTGCATTTTAAAGAGGCATGAAACAAATTTCTTCAAGTTTTTGTTTCTAACGCCTAGAGTAAAGTTGTGGCTGGGCTCTACTTGACTGTGTTTTTTTCTTCACTCAAGCTGCATTTTGTTTGTGTTTGGGATGCCTTGAGGAGCTGGGAGCTGCACTTACTTAGTTCCATTTCCTACCACTCTCGTGATTTATTGATATTGATAGACCATGGTTTTATTGATGTTTGATATTGCTATGATAAATTTTATAATGCTTTAATGACATTTATTATGTTGTTATGCTACTACTCTCGCGATTTATTTATATATTGATATTGTTGTTAGCAATTATTAATTTATTGACATGTATCTCTCTCTTTCCCTCTCTCTATCTATAACATATTAATAAATTTTGAAAAAATCATATATATATGTATTTTGTATGTCGCCGTCCCCTACCGTCCCCTAAAAATGGGCCCTAGAGGCGTCAGGAAGCGTCGGTAGTCCCGATCAGTCAGATCCCAAAGGCCGTGGAACCTGATTTAATTCAGATTTTCTCTGAAATATTGGTGCACCGGCAGTAATCGATTTTCAAAAGCAAAATTTGAAAAATAAGAGGAATGAATAAATTTCGCAAGAGTGCATAAAATCAGAAGTAATAATGAATTTCATCAATCTCCATTTTGAATTCTTGAAAATTTTACTCTTGCAATTCAGCTGTGAAGAATTCTGACTTTACTTCCAAAAATCAAGCCAGTTGTTCGGAAATTTCACTCTTCAATTCCAAATTCTCTCCTGAAAATGGCTTCTCATCTGAAAATTACTTCTCTCTTGAAAATCACTTCTCTTCCAAATTGCTTCTCAAGAAAAATTAAACTTGCTGAAAGATATGGTGAAAATGGCTTGTTGAATTGCCTTTTAAGGTTGAGCAATTGATTTGTTTTAGCAATTTCATTTTTCTTCTCTTGAGTTCTCCTCTTCAGCAAAGCAAGTTTCTGGATTTATGTCTCTTTTCTTGAGTTTGAACTTCTTCAAGAAAGAAAGTTTCCAAATTTTATGTCTCTTTTCTTGAGTTCAGACTCTTCAGGATAAGCTTTGGAAAATAATAAAAGATTTTCAGAATTTTTAATTTTATTTTCCAAACTTTTAATTTTCTCCAAATTTTTAAAAATATTTAATTCGCCCCATGGCTAATTGTTTGATTTTCTATTTATTTAAAATTTTTCAATTTAGCCATGGCGAAAATTATTCATCAATTTCAATGTCGGATGAAGATTTTTATTTTCTCTCTCTTGAAGTTTGGCTTCATGTCGAATTTTTAACACTCTCTCTCTTGATGTCAAGGTGAATTTTGTGTTGAATCCTTCATTCCAAGGCAAATTTCAAACTTTCTTTGCCACTTTCATCTTGGCATGGGCATATTTTATGTTGAATTCTCCATTTCTATCTCCTGAAATTGGACTTCTCATTGATTTGCCATACTCTCTCTCTACTCATGGCGAACTTCATAAAGTATTGTCTATGGTAGACTTTCTTTCTTTCATGTTGCTTTCACCTTTCTCTCTCTAGGCGAACTTCTTAGAGAGTTATTTCCAAGTCGGACTTGGCAAACCTTTATCCATTTTCACTCAAGATCTAGGCGGACTTGCTAGATAATTTTCCAATTGCTATCTCTTTATGGTGGACTTTCAAAGCTTCTTGCCATTCATTTTTCATCTTATTTCCTCTTCACATTATCTTCTTAGTATGGCGGACTTCTTCAATGGTTTTCCATTTTTTTGCAAAGCTGGCGGACTTCTTAAGGCTTTTCCAAACACTTTCCAAGAGATGGCAGACTTTATAAAGCATTTTCCAAGTGTCATTGGCATGGGCGGACTTTCTTTACCCTTTTCCATATGCTTTTCTAAGGTTGGCGGACTTTCTCATACTCTTGCCAATTGACTTTCCAATAGTGGGCGGACTTTATAAACTACTTGCCAAGCTCTTCTCTACATGGTGGACTTCAAAGACTTCATGCCAAGGAGCTGGGCGGACTTCCCTCTTGTCTTTCCAATTGTTTTTCTCAAGGTTGGCGGACTTCCTTGTGGTCTTTCCAATTGTCCATACTTAGCCAAAATTCTATGAAGACTCTCTTATTCCAAGCTGGGCGAACTTTCTTTAGGCTGTGCTATCTTCCTTCAAGGGGGCGGACTTTGGAGAAGTCTTGCCATTCTACCAAGGGCGGACTTCATAGAGACTTTTCCATATCTCTTTCCTTCATGGCGGATTTTAGGAAGGCTTTTCCATATGCATCTTCAGCATGGGCGGACTTCTTGAACCTTCTGCCATTTCTCCTTCTATTGCTGGGTGAACTCCTTGAGACTTCAGTCCATTTCCCATGTTCTTGCCATGATCCTGGGCAAATTTCTTCAGACTTTCATCATCTCAGCTCAGAATCTTATGCTTTTTATTCACCTTTTATCTGATTTTTCATAATTTTTGCATTGATTTTTTTGATCTGTTTTCATTCTTTTCCAGATTTTCACCCCTTTTCACCAGATTTTTGATTGATTTTGCACTGCTTTTCATGCTTTTTATCTGATTTTTCCAGATTTTTGATGCTTAATCAGATTTCAGCATGGATTTCATGAATTTTTTCAATTGATTTTCTGTGATTTTCCATTGATTTTTTGGAACTTCTGAGTGGTTTTTTGAAATCCGGGCACCTTCTAAATATAGGAACCCTTCCAAAAATAGAAACTTTTCCAAAAATAGCCCCTAAAAAATAGGAAGTCCAACATGGGCCAAAAATGCCAAAAATGAAGTCCCTAAAACATAGGGGATCCGGAGGGTCAATCCCCAAGAAGTAGGAGATGTTAGAATTGGATGAAATGATAGTCAATCTTAATCCTTTGGGCCTCCTGAGTCCGTTTGAGGTGTTTAGGGACTGACTCTGACTCAAAATCTCAACTTAGCTCCAGATGATGATTAAAAACTCTATCTCGAAAACCCTAGAGCAAAAAGAACCACGAAATTGAAGCTCAAGGCGAAACCTAACAGGCAAACCAAGGAGGGTCCCCATTTGCAATGGGACGACGTGTGAATTAGGTCACAACAGGCACCTATAGTTGTTGCCAGTTGAGTGGACAGACCAAGCCCTAAGGAGTCAACACTGATCACTAGGGCCAGCATTCATACATTTTTCCAGTTACAAACCTTGGGTAGGGTGCCAAACAAATTCAGGTTGGACTGTAGCAGATTGAAGGAGGCAGACAAAATTCATAACTATTCAAATCACAAATCAAACAACCCATACCAACAACACTAGCACAATAGTCATTGGGAGGCTAATCAAAATGGGGTTATTCAGACACAACCCTATACATCAGGACAAAGCGTCAATAGGATACATCATCTAGGCACCAGGATTCTTGACCACCTATAGGTCCTTAACCAGTGCTTGGTGACCAACAGATCTAGACCTAAGTACAAGTCAGAAGTCAAGGGTTATCTCTTTCAAATCAGGGAGCTTGCGTACCATGTTATTGTTATTGCAATTTCATTGATAAATGTTACATATTCCCTACTATTTTACAATCAGATTTGAGGATTATTGTTTGTGATTAAAGAACATTGTGTATGTGAAATAAATAAACAAAACTGCTGATATTTTTTGCTAAGTTATTGCTGCTATTAAAAGAATTTACTTGGAAATCGTAAATCTGAGTTTGGTTATCAAGGGTGTAACCCTAGAATCATTTAAGGTCATTACATTGGTATTAGAGCAGTTATCCTGCCAGCCTCAGGGTATTTTTTCTACGTTGATGCAATTGAGCCAAAGGGATCAGCGAGCTCTTGAGAGGGAAAAGAAGAAAATTGAAGCTGAAACATTTGGGATAGGAGGCAGAGGTAAGAAGATGTTTGATAGGGGTGAACAACGGGATGCTTTCATGAGGGTCCAACAACAAACTGCTCAAATGCAAGAGCAAATGGCCAAACAGCAGGAGCAAACAACGCAAATGATGAACATGTTGATGCAGACCATGAATAATGTAAATAACACTCTCAAATCTGCACAAAATAACGGTACAAAAGGAAGTCACTCCAATCAGAATGGACCAGAAATCCAGAGCAGTAGGGCTACTAGGCCCACACAGCCATCATTCTTGCCCAAAAATGGACCCACAAATGAGGAAGAAGAGTTGAATCATGCTGGGAGTGATGTTAATTCAAGCATAGATGCCTATGCACAGCTTGATCCGGACGTGAGATGCCAAATCCCATTTATACAGTTTCACAATGCAAGGAGTGGATCAAGAGGGAGACAACCAGTGCAACAATCCAACAGAGATCTGCAGCATAGGGTGAGTAAGTTGACTCTCCGAACTTTTGATGGCTTGAGGAAGGTTAGTGCTTGAGCTTGGGTACAAAGACTGGATACATACCTCTCACTTAGCCATATGATAGAAGAGGATTCAGTTAGATTTGCTATTCTTCACTTGGATGGCATAGCACATGAGTGGTGGCATCATGGACTGAGTACACAAGGGCACAACAATGTAGTGTCATATGTTGATTTGACTCACAGGCTCATAGAGAGGTTTGATAGGAAGGATCCTAAAACTCATTTCAAAGAATTGACACGTCTGAGACAACATGGATTTGTGGAGGAATGCATTGCTGAATTTCAGCGCATCTCAGTTATGGTGCTGGATATTATAGAAAGGAGGCTTATGTTCTTGTTTATTGAGGGGATTTTGGTTTGAGCATTTGAGTCCACATCTATGCAGGAGGCCATCCGAAGGGCTTTGAGCTTGGAGGATTCCACTAACAAGAGCAAGTCTTATCTGAAGAGTGCACCCTCAGGACAACATAAGAGGTCTTTTCATAAGGATATTTTACAACCTAAGGCAGCACCATTCGAATTCAACAAGGTAGAGGAGTCTAAGAATGTGCTTAGGAGGAAGAAGCTATGTTTCTCATGTAGGGAGCCATGGGAGCTGGGACATAGATGCTTGGGAAAGGGACAAATCAATTACATTGAGGTGGTGCCCGATGATGATTCAGAGGTAGAGGAGACTGAGCCTGTAGTAGAAGAGTTGGAGTGTGAGGAGAAGGAGGATGATGTTCCAAGAGGTACCTTTGCAGCTCTTGCAGGAGCACCCAAATACCACTCTTTCCGTGTTAGAGGAGTATTACGTGGCCAAAGTTGCATGAAGTGTAGAAGCACATGATACATAAAAATAGGAATCCTTGTTCTTCAACCTTCATCAAACAAGGATTCCAGTTTTATTTTTCTTACTTTAGGTTGCACAAAGTATAGAAGTAGAGGATACACAAAAGACAAAATCCTAATTTGACTAGTATAAAAACACAACCTTGTGACAAAGACACAACCTTATAGGCGATTTTACAACCATTGCCTAATTATTACTTGGATTAATAGACATGGTTGGATCTAGCTACAACTTAGAAAAAATGTTTTTATTGGGGCATTTCATTGAGTTTTAAGGTCTCATCTTATAAACTCTAGAACCGTGTCCTTCAAAAGGTGATGATCAACCCCATGTCTTTAGCTGCCAAGTTCAAGATTATAAAGTGCTTTTTTTCTACTCATGGCCATTAATCATCTTTTTGGGCTTCTTCCATGGCAGCTTTTGATTAATTATTCAAATTATTCAAAGATTTTCTTTAGGAAAATTTGAGTGGCACCAAAGTTTTCCATCAATAGCTTGGTATTTCTAGTGTCTTCCTAGAGATGAAGGAGGCGTGGGCATTACCAAAATTCAATGGCATGGCCTTAGCATGTGAAATAAGTGTTTTGGGCCCTTGAAGGAACAAAGTCTTGGAAAGCTTTCCTCAACCAAATGGTATAGCACCTTACCTCATGGAAAATTCTCTAGAAAGGTTTTGGTTTGAAAACTCTTACTCTTATTCTTGTTAGTGTAACTGAGGAATGCTTCCCTGGGGTTTTATAGGTCTCCTCTTGAATGAGGATGCCTGAGGGCAACATGATGGGGACAAAATGTGGGTGGGGATGGAACATCCCCATTCCTTTGTCTCCAAAACTTGATGAAACACTAATTCCTGTGAAGATTTGAAAGTTTGTAATGCAACACGTTTGGAAATCTTGGGAAGTGGTCAAACTTTGACTCCAACGGGATGAAGATAAATTTTGGTTTCGGCCCTTCTTTCTATCAGCACTTGTTTTGGTGGTCACCAATTCTCAGTGGTCAGAGTTGGAACACTTGCTTGACTCTCAAAACTGTTCCCTCTGTGTACTGACATAAACTCTTTCTCAGACTGCTATGCCAGGTTAACCAATGATAACATGCATGGGAACCAAATGTTGTCTTTTACAGCAGTGAGATAATTCAGCATTAATGCAATGGAAGAAATATGTAACAGAAATAAACAATATTTAACAGAAATGGACAATAAGTAACTGCCAATTTAAAGTGATGAGAAATTGGATCCACCTGTATGTGAAATAAATTCTTATAGATCAATAATTTGCTAAAATATCACCTTTGTTGACTTATTCATGAGATGTGTACTGGACTTGATATTGCTTGTGGTTCTAGCAAATGTTGTCTTGATAGCAATGATCAATAAAAGTCATAAGATAAATTTTGATGGTTGTTTATTGTTATTTTATTGAATGCAGATCAGATGTACTGGGTCATGTCATGCCTTGGGTTGGAAGGGATTGGTCACACCTAGGGGTAGCACGTCTTTTTTCTGCTATCAAGGTAGTTTCATTCTACCTCATTGAAATGCTATTAATATTGCTTACTTTTGTTCATAAGAAAACATTTAGAGAGAGGCCTGGGTTAATAATATGCTTCCAATTTAACTTTTTTGTTTTGCTTGTGAGTACCACACACCCCTATGCTTGCATGAAGCGACCAATTGCTGTTAACATTGGCAGCAATCTTGGCTTCATCATAATTATTTTGAAATAGCAAGTTTTAGTCCTTCCATAATCACATGGATCAAGATTCTTGCCTTACTCACTTTCTTCCTCTTCTTCAGTTTCACTCTTTTCTATTTCCTTTTCACCTAAAATATGTGGATTTTACAGTTTTGATACCATGCTTGTAAAACTCAAGTGAAATTTAATATATACAAACCATTGCAGAAGATGGTAGAAGACATAAACAAAATTAAAATAACAACTTATTTATTCATATGGTAGCCTCATTATCATGTACTACAATGCTTCTCTTGCAGAATGAAGGCCATATTTATGCTTCTCTTTTATAACTAAAGACTCTAGTAATGTCATTCACTGTTCTAACTTCTATTTGTAAGGCTGCTTTCGTTGTGTATTAAAATCTTTGTAAAATTTACCAAAAGGTTAGTCACTGAAAAGAAATTACCAGCTGATTACAGCTGCTGGTAGAAAGTCATGGGAGCCCAAATAAAAAACTGTAACAGTTAAATACTGCGAGATACAGAAGACTGCTAAATATAATTTCAGCCTAACCTGACTATCATCTGCATCTAAAGACCTCTACAGAGCACTAAACCTACTATGATTTGTACGTTGAACAAAATGCAGGCTTCCTTTGAATATTTTGTCTCCTGTACTAGAAAGAGGAATGAAAAAAATATTGATAACTTCTATTGAGCAGAGTAAAAAGCAAGTGAATCATGGGTAGCCAGCATCAGCAGCTCATCACTGTCTGCATTTACGCCTACCCAAATTCTGCTTTCTATTTGCATTTTTTGCTTGTGATTTGTCTGCTTCCATAACTGCACTGTTAATGCTTTGCTGAGAATTTGATGATGATCATCGGAGAGAGGGACTGAAAATTTAGATGGTTTTATCACCGAGCTAGAACCATGCATAAAGTAACACCTATTCCTCTTCTGTGTAAAAGTTTTGAATTTGCAGTCCTGTACAAAATGAAGAGTCTTTTGATAAGTTTGAAAATAGAAGTGATTAGGTAGAAGTTTAACAGAAGAGGGGCAGCTTCTAGAAGGCTTTTGTGTGTTGAGTGGTGAAACTTAGTAGAATGCGGGGAAATTAGATGAAAAGTATGAGGCAAAAGTGTTATCCGGGGAACATGGGTGTTGACTTTATGAAGTGGTGGGAGGGGAGGAAGGTTAGAATCTAGGAAAAACAAAACCATAACGAGGATATAAAATCTAGGAAGAACATTAGAAGCTGGGAAATATAATGAGGATATGAAAATCTAGGGGTAAAAGTTTAACATCATTCCCCATAGGAAGGACTTGTCAGAGTGTAAGACATACTTGGGTCTTTGGTAGGTCTCATATGACCATAATTCAGGAGGTGGAGCAGAAAATTTGTTGCTTCCTTCCCTAGATGTGCAGGTACACATTACTTCATAAACTTCATGAAATCATGTCTTAGAGTAGAACTAGGTCAATGTTTTATGTTCTTACTTTTTCCCCTTGAAATTTGCATTTGTTGGGCAGGCCAATGCCTCAAATATTTCATGAGAGTATCCACATTAAAGGAGTGATATCTGACATCCTTTTGATTTGTTCCATGTCTCCTTTGGATCCCAGATCTGTACTTGTTTGGATGCTTGTTTGATTGGGGAAATAGCAAACTCCAAGTCCTTGGATCTGCAGCTTTCTCTTTTTGAGAATTTGCTTTTTAGGGGGTAGAATGAAGAAATTGTAATCATCTAAGGGCGTAGCCTTACTTTTGCTGATCTTATTCCAACCTGCAAACTTGGAGGTGGAAGCGATAGAAGTGAACTGTATTGACTATTTGGTTGTCTCTTTTTTCTTCAGGTATGGGCATATTGACTGTCCTTGGGCCTGAAAGTGAACTATATTGGCTATTTGGCTGTCCCTTTGTTTTGAAATTCAATTTCTAGGAATAGTGGGAGGAAAGATTCAATTGTAAGTCTGGTGCCTTGAATGGCCCTATAGGTAGCAGGAGTACCTTGGAATGAGTGAAAGGTACTCAACCCATTAAGTTGTTAGCTTCTTGCTCTACACATACCAACATTGGGTAGGTGAATTACTAGATTGCGGTGGTATAGGAGAAGTGGTAGTGGGGTATGAATGTTGCATAGTACCTATAGGTTGGAATTTAAAATGAATGAATCAATAATTGCACTCAATGCCTACCCTGCAGGTGGAACAACTTTAAAATGCCAAGGAGAGGCTGTGGAAATCAAAACTGGGATAAAGAGATATAAGAGAAAATCCTTGAAAAAATTGTGGACTAATGTATGATTGTAGCCCTATACTTGTTTGAATTTGCACTTACAGAAATAAATGTAGGCACCAAACCCTCCTAAATCCTATGCGCCACCTCCCAGATTAACATTGCAGCAGATGTGGTGTCAAGGATGGGCGATCTGCTAGGAAAATGTCCAACAATGATGTGACCTGCAATGTTTATGATGGTGGACGGTCCCTTGCTGCTGGCATACCTCTGTAGGAATGATATCTATAGTTTGTAGTCCCAAAATGATGTAATTCTTTCCTGTTGTGAACTTCTGCAAGTATGGTGTTGGATCTTAGTCCTAACCCTGCAATTAATGTAGCAGTCAGCCACCAACAATGAGCACAACTTTTGAATTAATTCTGGAGTTAGGGCAGTGACCTCTGGCTTGCACTGTGGTACATAAAATCAGCCATAAATAATGGCAATTAGTCACAACTGAGCGCAACCCTGAATTTTTCCCTAGGATGGTTTGAATTGCTGTTATAGACATATTGCTACTGGATTGGAGGACTTTCAGATATTTGTTGAAGGTTTCACTTCCATCATCATTTCGAGGCCGCTGCACCATATTCATTAATTGCTGTTCACTGCCATTTGTGCCATACATCTTCAGCGTTGGGCAACTGCAACATGAAAATGTAATCAGGATTTTCCTTCAGTGAGATCCATACTTTTGTGACAATTTGAAAATAAATAATATTTTGGTTTCTAAATCTGCAGTTTTGATTGTATGATTTTATGAGGTTTTCTTGGTTGTTGTAAATTTGTAATTTGTGTAATTGCTGAAATAAATTATTAAAGTAGGCAACATAATTGTTGGATTGTTATTTGGTGTTGTAAGTGATTTAATGGATGATTTATTTGGCTACAACCATTAGTGATTAGCACTAAATGATTCGATCTGTTGTTCATGATTGATTGCGAGGTATATGGGAAGGTTTCATGTAGTTTATTATCTGTTATACATCAGATCTGCTAGCATGTTATCATATTTCTGTCATGTAAGGGTTTCAAAGTTATATCAGTTGTCATTAGTTTAGATCTGCTGTATTAATTGATTATTTCAGCTTTGAGGATTTTTGAAATTCATAATAGCATTGTGGAAGGTTGGATCTGCTATTTCATAGTTGAATAATCTAACCAATAAGGGTTTCCTAAATATATTTCTGTTAATTGTACTACTGATCAACATTTATTTCATTGGAGTTTGGCATCTATATTTTGCATTTTTTTTCATCATTTCAGTTTGCACACATTAGGAAGATTGCATATTTCCTAGGGTTGTCTAATTGGGGACATTACACCATTTGAATGGTTGATCTTTTTTGAGCATGGATAATTGGCTGTAGCATACCTGCAAAGTTTGATATGAATTTTCTTACAAAGTTAATCTTTCCAAGGAAAGATTATAGACTTTTCTTGTGTTGGGGAATTGAAAGCTCAAGAATAGCTTGAGCCCTCAAATCATCAATAGCTATACCTTCTTTAGAAACAATGTGTCTTGATAGCTTCCTCCGTGGGACACCAAATATATTTTTCTTGGGCTTCAATGAAATCCTAAATCACTGACATCTCTAAAACACTTTCTTTAAGTCAAAATGATCTTCTTTCTTTTTGGAGAAAACAGTTAAATCTTTAAGATAAATCAAAATAATTTTATTGCTAAGGTCCTTGAAAGTAATAACCATTGCTCTTTGAAATATGTCCTCTATATTGGATAGGCTAAAAGGTATATTTTGATAGGCAAAAGTGCGTCATTTGGTAGTGAATGTTGTCTTGAGTTGATAATTTTTGTTCATTAGTATTTGTTTAAGGGTAGAGAAACATTCCAACATTGAAAAATCTATGCAATGTCATGTCCCCTTCTCTAATTAAATTAATTGGGGACCCATTTCTTTATTTCCTATGGGCTAAGGGGATAAAGTTAGGGAAACAATTTAATAATAATATTTTAAGTTGGTCCTAATAACTCTATTTTAAAACATTGTAAAAGAACAACTTAAATATTATTATTTTAATAAAATGGCCGTCAAAATGGGACATTATAAGGCTTATGTAAAATTTTATTAAAAAGTTTTTTTAAACACTTTTGGAGGGAAAAGTAAATTCAAATTAAAGAGGCCAAAAAGGAACTTATAAAAGGAAGAGCATTGCTCAAAGTAAAAATATCCTTTATTTATGAAATCAAAACCCCCTTTTATTTGGTAGTTTGATCACTTGTGTTCATCTATTTATCCTAATGATGAAAACCCTTGGAGTGTGGAGATTCGGAGGACAAAAGTCCTCTCAATTTCCAAGCAAGAGCAGATGACAAAAGCCTTCTTATTCTTTGAAGCGGTTTCATCCAAGAATCACAGTTGAGTTGAGAAGATTGTAGTGTGTTTCTTCCAGTTGGTGTGTAAGTTTTGTGTGTTTGTAGTTTAGTATGGTGTGTTTATTTCAGCATTTTGGTTTGCTGCAATACGCTGTCATTATGATAAGTATTTATAACAGTAGTCTATACCAGCATATGAATTATTGCATTTTTATCAAATAAAACACTGCTGTTTCTGTATTTTTGTTTTCCAATATTTCTATATTTCTGTGAGATTGTTTTACTAAAATGTCAACGTGATTGTTGCTGCATAGCATTGATTATTCAACAGTTTATGGTGACAATCATATATATAAGATTTCAATATTTACATGTGTTAGTTAGGGTTTAATCATTAATCTCCTTGCATCTATATTTAGTGTTTCCATTTGACGGCAATTTATATCAATTATTTCTAGTTTGATTAGTGGTGGATTTGTGTGTGAGGTGTTCATCAATTTGTGTAAGGGATTCAATAGTAAATATTGATATTAGATGTTGCTAAGTATTTCATAAGTATTGCATAGATAGGAACCTCAAAAAAATTGCAGAGTTCATAAAAACTTGTGATTAGAAAGTGGCAAGTTCTTGACCCTATCCTAGTGACGAACCTCAAAAATTTGTACAGTTTTGGAAAATACCAAAAAGGGACATTACACACAAAGTCAAATCTCTCCATTCTTCTTTCTAATAGGGACAAGGTTAGAAACACAAGTTGAATGCTTGATGGGATATATTATTTTTGAATTAACCAACTTGGATAACTCTTGCTTCATGATTGGTTCACTTTTTGGGCTAATTGGTCTCTGCTGTGGTCTTATTGGCCTACATTCAGGCTGAAGCTCAATTTTTTTGCATAATATCTTGGCTATATTATTTCAACCCTTCATAGTTGTAGGCCATTACATGGTCATATGTGGTATAGAGGTTGAGAAACCATTCCTTCTTTGTAGAAACACATTTTAGCTCTATATCTTTGTAGTCCTTGCTTGCTGCTATCTTTCTCTTGTCTCTATAGGAATCAAGACCAAACATGCCTTCCAAGGTTATCAATCTGTGAAACCCTAGGTTTCCCCAACACTCGATGATTATTTGCTGCTACAGCTGAAGTACAGAAATTGTACGGCTGCAATTAATACTCTTCTATCCCTCCGTTTGATGATGTCTGTTGTTGCTCAAAGCATAGGCGCCAATACTGGAAGTGTGAAGAAACCAATGGAGAAGGCGTTTCACCTTCTAAACAAAGGACGGCTCCAGCCAGATGGTACGGCCTGGTAAATGTACGGCCAGGTACAGCAGCTTCAATGTTTGGTACGGCCCCCTCAATACATTGCCTAAGTCTCTGAATAAGGTGCGACCAAGTCAATTGATGATCTCTGGATGAAGGATTAAGCTGAAACCTCTGTAAATGAATTAGCTCTGTAGTTCTGTGATTTCCTCTGTATGAGAAAACCTCTGTGGCAATAGATCAAGTGATATTGCACACTCTCTGAATTGCTTTCCGTTGGAGATGGCTCGTTCCCCAAGGCAAACGAACATGAAACCCTAAGTCTCAGGCTCAGACCAAAATTGATCAATAATCAAACTCAATAATCTCCTAATGGGCTCCATTCCCAAGGCAAATCCTCAAATACACTGAAAAGTGCGATTCCCTTGAAAATAGGGTTTTAATGAAATATTAATATTTTAATATTTTCAATTCTCCATAGTTCACCACTGAATATTTAAATATTAATAAAATATCAAACTGGCCCCTTTCTTCATGATGGCGCACCCCTCAAGGAATTCACTTAAGTTATAATATTAAATTATAACTTTATATTATAAACGTTCATTAATTAATATTTAATCAATACGATCAAATATTAATATCTCCCTTGTTTCTAACCCGATTACTGATCCGTC
>VDFB02292262.1:0-62274 GCA_007258455.2 Sequoia sempervirens
TTTTATCTTCAACAACATCTTTTATTCCTTCTTGCCTTAGAAAATTTTAAATTTTCCTTGGGAAATTCATCAATCAAGTGCCTACAAAAAATCTTCATCTCAAAATCCTTGGCGAGGTGTAGAAAACTTTAAAATCCATTCCTTGTCGAAGATGTCCGATACCTAGAAGAAAATTCCCTTTAGAAAGCGTCGAATTCATGTGTCTACAAACGAAGGGGTACATTTAATTTTTGAATTTTAACCTTAGAAAAATATTTTTCCATCAAATTTATTCTCATTCCTCATCTCTGGGCGTATTTTCTTGCTTGACCTTGAAAATCTTCTTCAATTTGGGCGCATATGAGGGGTCCAAAGGGATTTTACATGCCTTGGACAATTTTCATAGAGCTAATATCTTCAATATCCTTGGGCGCATTTTACATACTGAGGAGGATTTAACTTCCAACGCCTTAGTCACTTTTCTTTCACACCTTTAGAGATGGGCACATATAGGGGGTCTAGGAGGATTTTCAACACTTAGACAAATTTGTTCACCACCATCTCTCTTCCATTTGGGTGCATTTAGCATGTTGAGGAGGAATTAACACTTAGCATACGTCTTAGCTTCATCTTGGACTTGGGCGCATTTCATGTGTTGAGGGGGAACTTAACACTTAGCAACTTTTCCAATGCCCTTATAGCCTAGCAAGTTGGGCGCATTCGGAGACCCTTGCAGGATTTTTACACTTAGAAACTTTTTATCCACCTAGCAAGTTGGGCGCATTTGGCATGTCAAGCAGGAACTTTGACTTAGAATATTTCCTTGATGCCTCTTGAGATGGGGGCATTTGGGGATAGGAGGAGGAAGTTTCCAAACACTGAGAATATTTTTCAAGGAGCTAACACCTTCAACACGTTTGGGCGCATTCAAGGGGTCAAGGAGGAATAAGCCAACACTTAGAATATTTTCCTTCACACATGCTGGAGATGGGCACATTTTGGGGTAGGAGTAGGAATTTCAGTGCCTTAAATTTTTTTTCATCACCACCTTGAGATGAGGGCGCATTTTGGGGGAGGTGAAGGAATTTTACATTCCTTGGAAACTTTTCCCAATCTCATTTCATGAGAGGGCGCATTTAGGGGGTCTTGCATGAACTTCTTCAAACTTAGAAAAATTTTCATGGCTTCTTCTCCTTGAGGGCACATTTAGGGGGCTGAGCAGGAAAAATCAACACTTGAAATTTTCCATCCTTCTGCCAGCTTTACCTTGGGCGCATTTGATAGGGGGTGAAGGAAATTTCTCAGACTTGGGCATTTTTTCTGGCTTGCTTGCTCCTGTTTTACTATATTTAGTAAGTCCTCTGATTTTCATACCTCTAAAGCTTGGATTGATTTGGAATTTTAACCACAGGACCTTCATGACCAAGCTGATTTGTTCACACTGCCATCTCGTGCTGACCTACTATTTATAGCATGTTTCTGGAGGTGATTTACTATTTATAGTAACTGCTCAGTTTCATGACTTCCCTAACTTCGTTTGACTTGAAATCTGACTGGCGTGATCCTCATGGGATGACTTGCCTATTCACACTGGCACTTCCTGCTGACTTACTATTTATAGCCTATTTCAAAAGTGACTTACTATAATTAGTAAGTGCTTAGATTGCCTTCAAATTTTACCAGTGGATAGCTTGAAAGAGACTAATCGTAGTGGGATACACCAATTTTCGGAGATTCTGGCATTTGACCCCTTCATGACCAAGCTGATTTGTTCACACTGCCATCTCGTGCTGACCTGCTATTTATAGCATGTTTCTGAAGGTGATTTACTATTTATAGTAATTGTTCAGTTTCATGACTTCCCTAACTTCGTTTGACTTGAAATTTGACTGGCGTGATCCTCATGGGATGACTTGCCTGTTCACAGTGGCACTTCTTGCTGACTTACTATTTATAGCCTATTTCAGAAGTGACTCTATAAATAGTAAGTGCTTAGATTGCCTTCAAATTTTACCAGTGGATAGCTTGAAAGATACTAATCGTAGTGGGAAACACCAATTTTCGGAGATTCTGGCATTTGACCCCTCATTTTGGGTCCCAAAGCTGGAAACCTTAATCTGACTTGCATGTTGCGTAAATGATCTCCGTTTGACCCCGTTTTTGTTGCATGTCGGTCAGTTTGTGATATTGAAGTGCTGGTGGGGGGGGCTGCCAGAGTGGATCTGCTAAAAATAGTAAGTTCCCAAAAGAGTGACCAACTCTATTTGCATGTCATATCACTGCGTAGCTCTTGAAAAACCCATAAAGAATAACCTGACACGCACTGAAAAGTCCTGCATGCAAACCCTAAAACTAGCCTCTGAAAACAGCTCTTGAAAAGGGTCCTGATCTTGCTGGTATTGGCATGGTGTGTTGGTTTAAAGGTGGCATTGTTGTTCTTGCCACCAAGGTTCAAACCCCGTTGGGGTGGTATTGTTGAATGGTTGTATTCCGGTTCATAGCTTCGGTCAAAAGCGTTTACCCCTTGAATAAAAAAAAGAGAAAAGTCTTGATCTTGGTTTGCATGTTACACCACTGCGAAGCTTTCGAAAAACCCACAAAGAATGTCTAGACATGCGAAAAAAATTCCAACATGCAAACCCTAAAAATAGCCTCCGAAGGCTGAGTGCTGAAAGTCATCATCGCATCTTGCATGTTATATCACCGTGTAGGTCTCAAAAAACCCGGAAATATTCTTTAGACATGCATTGAAAAACTTCGCATACAAACCCTAAAATCTGATTCTGAAGGTGAATTTGCTAAAAATAGAAAATTGTCAGTTCTGGCTCAAATTTTGCAGACAAGCAGTTCAACGTGTACTAGATGCAGTGTAACAGTTAGAACTTCAAAAGGTGCTGAGAAAACGTCCCAAATTAGGCACTTACTAAAAATAGTAAGTTGTCAGATTTCAATGAAATTTTGTTGGGGACCTGTTGGAAACATGCTGATTGTATTGCCAACCTTAGATTTCAATTCATTCACTCCATTTTACTTCAAACTGACCAGAAGAAAGCAAACCCTAATTCTCAATTTAGCCAAAATTTCACGTTTAAGCTCAAAGATGGGCACATCCATGGAAAGGCAGACAGCAATAAGAGACAAAAAGAGAGAGAGAGAGAGACAAAACCAAAGCCAAAAGATGAGGAACAGAGCAAAAATTAGGGGGTCCCCATTTTGAATGGGGTGATGTGTGAAAAGGTCACAACAAGTCAATTCCAAAAAGATCCTATTTTTAGGGGTTTTTCCTAAAAGGGGCCTGAAAACCCTAATTTCAAAATTTTCAAAATTTTCTAGTATCTTCTGGACAGTAAACCCACAAAAAGCCCATGCTTTGTTTGACCTAAAACTGAAATTTGACGACAATATTACAAGATTTAGACCATTTTAACCAAAATGCCTTATTGAAGCAAAAGTTTAATTTTGGGTATAGCATTAGGTTCCGTCTGGTGACCATATCGAATACTTACGGCATAGGAGAATCGAGAATCTCTAAGTTTTTGTAGACTAGTAACTTATCAGTTGGGCATGGAATCAGAACTCTTTCCTAATTCACCTAACACTTGGAATTTTCCTAAAATCACCTAAAACAAGACTACCTATGAAATCACCTAAAACACGACAAAACTCTATAGAATGGGGAAAAACATTATGATATAATGAAAAGCAAAAATATATTAGTTACAAAAATTCACTCCACCCCTGAAGGAATGAAGTGCTTGAGATATTGTCCGCTGTATGGCAGCGGGAAGAGCCTTCCGTTTGAATGCAAGTGAATGTAAGTGTTCTCTCCTACGAACTCATGGATTTGGAATGGCCCTAGCCACAAGGAATCAAATTTTCCGTGCATTCCTCTAGGCTCATGTCTTTTGTCCCATACCAGGATTTGATCTCCAACCTTGAAGTCTCGCTGACGAGCTTTCTTATCAAAGATCTTCTTCACTCGCTCTTGATGTTGAGTGATTCTATCGATGACCTCCACCTTTCTTCCTCTAGCTTCAGTAGGTACAAAACCTGCTTCTTGATTGGATCTTTGAATTCCTCATCCTCCATAGCATATGCCAACTACAAAGCGGACAACTCCAGTGTGATGGGTAGCATTGCTTCTGTACCGTACAAATGAGCAAAAGGTGAAGCAAAAGGTGAAGTGCCAATGGCTCTCTTTGGAGTGATTCTATCAACTTAAAGAGCATCATATAACTTCTTGTGCCAAGCTCATTGATTTGAGTCAACTAACTTGTGCACAATTGTGACTATATTCTTGTTTGAAGATTCGGCTTGTCCATTACCTCGAGGGTAATAATTTGACGCATGTGACAATGTGATGCCATGATGAAAACAAAATTCTAGTAGTTCCTCAGATGAGAAACAAGTTGCGTTGCTAATCACAATCTTGCAAGGCACCCTGAAGTGAGATGATATTCTCTTTCAAAAAGTTGCGAACGACTATTGAGGTAGCTCGCTTGGTAGGAATGGCCTCAACCCATTTCTGAAATGGTCTGTTGCTGTAAGGACATAGATATGCCCTTTGCTGGAACATGGGTTGATGGGACCTACAAAATCCATACGCCATTGTTGAAATGGAGCAACAATGACCATTGGCCTGAGTGGAATGGTTGTCAATTTGAGTTTTCCAGCAAATTGTTGACACATTTGACATTTGTACACCCATTCGTATGCGACGCAAAACATAGTCGGCCAATAAAATTGTGCTCATAGGATCTTGAATGCCATGAATCTTGATGAGAGGTGATCACCGTACACTTCACTATGAAATGCCTCCAACAATCTCTGTTGTTGGTCCCTACCGACGCATAAAAGAAATGTTCCATCAAGGCCATGCTTGTACAGAACGTTTTTCATAAGCATGAAGTTTTGTGCTTTCAGCTTCAAAGTTCTCTTCTGCTATTTGTCCATGTGACATGGAAATTCTCCATAAGTTGAATAGTACCATAGAGCAGTGTACCATTCCTCCACAAAATCAACTAGTAGGACCATAGGAAGGTCCTCTTCAATTTTAGGTTCTGGTTCAATTTCACCATCGTGTTTCTGATCACCATCTTCTGCTAACAATTGAAAAAGACCTTGCCCACAAATGAGCTTGGTCGGCTTGGTCTCCAAATCATATTCTTGAACTTTAGCAATCTAGTTTCCTCTCTTTGTGCCCATTTCCAGTTGAGTCAACACACTTTTTACTGTTGAATCAGTGACAAACACCGTTGTGTGGGAGTTCAAGATATAGAATTTGAAATTTTTGACAACCCTGACGATAGCATATGCATTCTTCTTAGTTTGAGAATAGAGTGATTCATTATCTTTAAAGTTGTTGCTCATGAAAGCTATCGGAGATTGTCCTTCTTCATTTAGCTTCTATGTTAGTATGGTAGATAGAGTGTGTTCAAATGCATAACAATAAAGGATGAAATACTTTTCAAAGTTAGGACGGACCAGTACTAGTGCTCTAGCAATGGCTTCTTTTATTTTGATGAAGGCTTCCTTGCCTTCTTCTGTCCACTTGAAAAGGGGCGTCTTTTTCATTATAGTTGGTATCTCCTTAGTCAGCTCTGAGAAATCAGGTACAAACCTTCTTATGAAATTGACTTTATCGAAGAAGGAATGCGCTCCTATTTTATTTGTTGGAAGAGATAGGTTCTTGATTGAATCCATCCGATTTGGGTCAATCCTTGTTCCCTCTTTGGAGACGATGTGGCCAAGCAACTTGCCCTCCGTCACTGCAAAGACTTTTTAGGATTCAATGAAATTTTGTGGTACCTGCATCTTTCAAAAACTTTCAGGAGGTGTGAAAAGGGATCTCTCCGCTTGTTTGAAAAAACTGTAAGGTCGTCAAGGTAGACGACTATTAGTTTATTTTTTAAGATCCCCAAAATCCAAATCCATGGCTCTTTGAAAAGTTTCACCAGCATTGATGAGGCTGAAAAGCATCCTCTCATAAGAAAACGTACCCCATGGGGTGGTGAAAGCTGTTTTGATTTGATCCTCTTCTGCCACTACAATCTGATTGTACCCGGAAAAACCATCAAGCAATGATAGCATTTCCGAACCGGTGACTATCTGCAAAGTGTGCTCCATGATCAGTAAGGGATAGTTGCCCTTTAGGGACGATTGATTCAAGTTCTTGAAATCTATGCAAATTCTGATTTCTCTGTTCTTTTTGCACATAGGAACTATGTTTGACACCTAGGTGGAATGATGTATTGGACAAATAATCTTGGAGTCCACCATTTTCTGAATTTCTACGTAAATGTGTCTTGGATCCGCAGATTGTAATGTCTTTGCTTCTGTCTGAAGGGATTGACATCAAACTTCAAAGGAATTGTGCAGATAATTCAACGGGTGTGAAGATTTTCAAGTCTTCGTAAGATCAGGAAAAAACATCCTTATATTGTTTGAAAAGGAGATAAACTTCTCGCTTTCTTCTGGAGTACAACATTTTCCCAAGTTAACAAGCCAGGGCTTGTCTTCAATACCAATGTTTAGTTGATAGTGCTCAGCAAAAGTATTATCACCTGAATTCTTTTGATTTTGAATATATCTGTCATGCCTGTCACAAATATTCTCTAAAAAAACAAGGCCCTTGGGAATTTGATTTCCTCTCAACTGAATGATCCCTGAGTCTGTAACTTTAGAGTCTTCTATGATTAATTCTTGGAAAGGAGTAGAACTACATTTAAAGAACAATTCTTTGTAATTGTCTCCCATGACGAGAAACTCTTCAATGTCGTCGTCATTGTCGAAGGCTTGCCAGTTGTCGGAATTATCAGGAACAACTGGCCTATATATCAACTCAATAGCAAAGGTATTCTAACAAAAGTCAAAATGTGGCATGAATAAAGTAGCTGATATCGTGAGGGCATTGGCTCTGCTATTGTTTGTGCATGGAATGCACTTGATGTTGAATGCTTCAAACCAGTTGATGGCATTCCACACCCTTTGTCTGTAGGATTGAAGGCATCTTTTCTAACTTGGAATTGATCTCTAACCTACTTGACGATTAGCTCTGTCTCCTTTGACTCTAAGTAATTTGATTCCCATATCCTTTGCATTTTTGAGATCTAGTAAAAGCGCCTCACATTCCGCCGTGTTGTTGGTGCATTCAAATTGCAACATGTATGCAAAAGGATATAGACATCCTTCGGGAGAACTGATGACAACTCCTACTCTCGAGCTTGATGTGGAGCAACTTTCGTCAAATTGCATCATCCACATTTTCGAATATTCATTTGATGTGCTTGTGGAAAGTGCAAACCTTTGACTTTCTTCAGTTACCTATCATAGCATATGTTCCAGAACCCGTGTCTTGATACAACACTTGTGTTTGGGGGTCCTGGGATTTTACCACCGTAAATTTCGACTTGGCCTCTGTTGATGTGATTTTTATGACCGCACCAATCAGCAGAACAAAGTTTCCAAACGGACACCCTATTCTCTCTTGAACAAAGTATTCAGCGTGCTAAGATTGCGAGTGAGATCACGCTTTCAACTCCAAGGTTCTTTTAATGCGAATAGACCCAGTTTGGTTGATGTGTATTTGCTGTGTTCTTACGAGGGGCGTAATTGTTCAGAATGCGTGTAGTAACAACCAATATATGCTTTTGAAAGGGATTTTTTTTGTGCGAATGATTTGGCTTTTGAATGCAAGTTTCCTAAAACTAACCAAAAAATATACGGAATTTGAATGGCTGCAGAGATTTCTAAAATCTAAACTCTAATCTAAATGCGAAGGGTGTTATGCTCAACTTCAATGAACTTCAACAAACATTGTCTAGCCTCCAGTTGGAACAAAGTAAGTGCAATCTTCAAAGGATATGAAAGGTGTTCAAATCACAATTCAATAGTGCAACTATCATCACAATGATGCATAACTACACATGAACCTTGATCGAAGTTAAGTGTAAAATGTTCCAGTTGACCACGCAGGACGAGCTCACCTTCAGCAAGATCGTTAGTGGTATGGATAAAGAAGCTCACTTACATCAAGCATAAGCATCCATATCTAACTATTAGCATGAAATTAAGTCCTAGTTGAAGTCAAAGGAAGAAGAAACCTCATGAACTACTCAAAACAAAGTTTAAATTCACCATCAATGAAAGGCTTTATTATGAATAGCTTTTGTGACAATCTCTTACAAAATTCTCAAAGGGAGAATTCCCCTTCTTCTTCAACAATGCAAATGAAAACTATTTTAACTCAAATTTCTACTCTCTATTCTGCTTCAAATCCACTATACTGACTATTGCTACTACCACTAGAGTACAAATGAGGGGGACTCCCCCCTATATAGCTGGCCAGTCTCAACTGACGGTCCAGATCGAATTACAATGGAGGGCTCAGATTGAGCCACCTCAGCCCTAGACTAGTTTTGCCCTAAAAACCGCCAGAAGGTGGAGGAGTGGTGTCATAAATGCTCCCAAAATAGCAGATTCCTCCTTTGACCACTTATGAGCAATTAATGCCCACTACCCTTCTAGAAGATTCTCGTCCACGACCCGGATTCCTTTGCTCTTCTCTCTGACCGCGTACGCTATGAATCATGCCAGCACTGCGTCGACCTCCTCAGAAATTGATGAAGTAAGATTCATCTGATATTCTAGAATGGCTACCATCTGCTCATGTTTCTCACAGGACTTCTCCCAAGCTTCGATAGAATCTTGTGTATTCTAAATAATCGCCGAAAAGGTCGTCATGTTCTCAAAATCCAGCTGAGAGAACCTCTTCATCTCAGAAAAGAAAGGCTGCAACCTCGCCTTTAACCCTTCAACATCAACCTCCTCAGCAGTCATCCTTTTGGCGAGCACTGCCTCCAACGTGTTGAGGATACCCTCGTGGATAATCCTCATAGCCTTCCTGATCCTGGAGGACTCCATAGCTGCCGTGTCAAAGAAACTCTTCCCTGTGAATGCCGCCGAATGCCACCCACGAAAATCATACCTATCACCCGCCTGGATTATTCCTTCATTCACTAAAGTCTGCGTGGGCACACGCATCAAAACATCAAGACGAGGGATAGTTTTGTCTTGAAAGATGTGGGTGTCTCCCCAAGCTTGTTCGACATTATCCAGGCGTGAAAGAATACCAGAAGCATTTTGAAACACTGAGACAAGATCCGCCATAAAATTTTCAGCCTCAGTACGGACACCATTTATCCACTTGTCTCCTTCTCGTACAACCCTCCTTATTTCTTCCAATCCACTGATCGGCTCACGTGGTAGCTCAGGCGGAAGCTCTACCACTGGATTATCCTGAGTGACGGGATGTGCGAGATGTTGCACATACTCAATCAACGCCTTGTGCTCTTTCTTCAATCTCTTGTACTTTCCTTCCTTCTTCACCAGTCTATCCTTCAAGGCCTGAAATGAGCTTTCAGCTTCTTCCACTACTTGCGCTCCGGAAGGACGTCCCAACTCAACTGTGGTGATCGTGTAGTTCTCCGGCATTGCATCACTCAAATCATGGTCTTCCCTTGGGACAGCAATATAAAGGCTGCGGGACCCTGCCTCATTAGTTTCCATCCTCGTATACTTTCTTGCCCTCTTCCTTTTTGGAGACTTGCTGGTTCTGTTTAAAAGTTCTTCCATTTCAATTGCCAGGTCCGCATCATCATCTTGGTCCCTTCTGATCGCCTGTGAGAGCCAATTGCGCTGAATATCATAATTGATGAGGGGTTGCTCTTCAGTCGCTTCCACTTCCCGAACTTCCTCTCGAGCAGTATTCTGTTGAAGCTCGATTATTTCAACGTTCTGATCACTCCCTTCACGAGCTCCAACGTCTTCCTCTCCGAAGGAAAAATCGAAGTGGGTGTCTGTATCCGTTTCTTCCCCTTCATCTGGCTTACCGGCGCCTTCAGGATCATTGACACTCAGAGTATCTATCTCTCTCGGCATTGGTTGGTTAACCTCTCCAACCTCCGGCTCTTCATTTCTCTGAGTTCTCTGGTCTGCGAATAATGAGACTTCACGCACACTAGAAGAATGAGTCACCAACTGAGTGGATGTTGTGTCTTCCAACCCTTGGGGCTCTGGCTGAACGGGCTCCCTTTTGGATTCTGGACCTCGTGTGATCTGCTTCTTCCTTTTCGCTAACACCGGCGGCCTTTTATCACCCATGAGGTCATATGTGAGGGCAACTGACCTTCTCCTTAATCTGTTAACACGCTCATCTACCCAAGCCCTTGTGAAAGTCAGGACGGGAATAGATAAGGTGTCTAAGTCCGCAATCTCTGGTTCGGCCCAATCTACTGGTGGGATCGGAGTATTCTTTACTGCTTCATAATCTGGATGAGTGACCCTAGTATCTTCCTCGACTTGATCTGGCACCCGGATCACTTCACATTCCCTAATCAACTTGAGTGGCAGCCTCGAAAACATTCTCTTTCTAATTTCATCCTCACTTCCAGCATTCGCCCAAAAATCTTCCAGGTGAGCCCTGTGTCTGTATTCCTCTCCTTGCACCGTTCCAATCTTACTTCGAGGATCAAAACCCTGTCGGCTAGTATAAAGAGTCAACTTGTAGAATTTCAGTTCATCTTCGGCCTCTTTGGCTGCCTGCAAAGTAGGGCATTCTTCGAGTGAATTTCCCAACACAATGGGAAAATGCAAGCCTCCCTTCTTCTTTCGCCTTATGATTTTGTCGTAGGCCACCAATTGCCTAGACAACTCAAGTAGTATCATCCTGTTGGTGGGGTACCTAGGTAGTTTGTAGACATACGAATCGTACCCTGGCAGCCTCAAATAGGTAAATTTCGGGAATTGGACGAACCAACACCCATACTCCTCTATCAGCATCTGAGCTTCCTCGGATATCCTTTGTTGTAGCCTCTGCTGAAGCGTTCTTGTAATATACATGGTGAAGGCGTCATTAACTCTCTGGAAGTCACCAGTGTGCGTAAGATGTAACTGCCTGCAGGACTGGTGAATCTTGAACTGATTGTATCCACAGCCAATTGGCTCCTGGTACGCCAATCCCCTATACTTGGTCATTCGAGCAAGCATGTAAATGACATACGAGCTCATGTAAAATGTTTTCGTTCTCCGGAACTGCTCATCAATATTATCACTTATCATCTGTGCCCAATTCACTGTCTCCTTTCCCTCGAGCACTACACTGATGTAGAAGAACATCCAAGGCTCGAATACAAACGACTACGGGCTGCCATTAACTCTGCTGAGTAGCATAATGATATCGCAGTGTTCTTGCTTCAGCTCCTCTGAGATTATTTGCTTAGGCAGCCTGGCAGCAGGAGGCTTTGGCTTTCGCATCCACGTGGTGTTTATCCTCTTCATGCACTTCTCAAAGGACGTGGCGTACATCTTGTCAGCCTTTGCCTTGGATTTATACAACATATTATCCGTAGCAAGTATCCCAAACGCCTCGCCAATTGCATCAGGAGCAAAGTTGGCCATGATCATACCATCCAGAGCGCTGATAGTCCGATCCTCGGAGTTGTAGAAGTTGGCGCACTCTAGGATCAACTCGGGACAACGGACTGCTGGTTGGAACCCTGCTGCCGCGTACAATCCGCTCTTCACAATATTGCATGATGCCTCTGTCGGAAGGTTGCCACCCTGCCCATACATTCTGCGCGTGAAGGCCTCGAGGTTGAATGGCCCGAGATTAGTGTCCGTCAAGTTGCCAAACTTTGACACAATCTTCGACTCTGGAATGAAGGACTTCTTCAGACCTTTGATAATTGCCTGCCTGGAGGCGTTCTCTTTGCCAGCTTCGTTGTTTGCAGCCTTTGCTCCAGCCTTGCTGGTTCCAGGGATATCAACTTTTCGTCCATCAGCCATCTGCAAAACAAAAAGCAAACATTACGCTTCGAACTATTTTAAAACAAAATCACGCGAGACGGCTGGCGGCTGGAGTTGGCTGCAAAAATAAATACAAGTTAATAGCTTCAGCAGCCAACTTTGACTTCTCGATAATTTAAACTTCGACCTTCAACAACTTGCAGCCAAAAGAAATATTCAACTCCCCGTAAGAAATTAACTCCAACGATTTCAGCCTCGGAAAACGTGTTAAGTTTCAGCAACATTTAAATTAGCAACTTCGAATATTTAAAATCAGCAAGCTTGCAAGTTATAAATTACCAAGTTTCAAATCAGCTTTTCGACGGTTATACATCAGCAACTTCGAAAAGTTTTGGCAACCTCAAATCAGCACTTCGAAGATTATAAACCAGCAACTTCGAAGGCCTCAACAAATTTAAATTTAACATTCAGCAACTTCCGAAAATTTAAAGCTCAATCAATTTCGAATTCTAATAATCTAGACCTTCAGCAAAAATAAATGATTTCAGCCTTTTCAACCCTCAACTTCGAAAATATTTCATCTTTCAGCAAAAAATAAAAATAAAGTCTCAGCAACTTTGAGCACTTACCTCGATAACGTGGAGAAATAAAACTGCTTAACACTTCAAACTTTGTTTCGAATTGTAGCAACCTCGCAACTCAGCAACTTCGAGAAATTCCACTCTCAGCAACTTCAATCTCTTGCAAAATCGACTTTAACACTTCACACTTTCAGCAACTCTCAAATTGAAAATATTAAGTCTCAGCTCAACAATCACTCTTAATTCGCCAGCATAAATCTCAACTTTGAATTTCGTGAGATGAGAATGAAAATCCTCAGAGTTTTATAGCCAAAAGCTGGTGCTAATTTTAGCAGATGCCATTTATTCCCTTCATTATGACTGACGCGTTTGCTAAATTTAAAAGGGAATATTCCAGTCGTCTTGCAGTTGCTATGACAATTTGCTATTCGGGGAGATTCTTTCCTCGATTCAAATTTAAAACTTTCCTCCCGACTGTCAGTTATCTTCAGTAATTTCGAAAAAATCAATTTTTACTCCGATTTGAAGTAATCTCAACTGCCTTTTTTTAAAATGGCACTTTTAATTTATTAAAATTTAATTTTAAATGCCATTTTAATTTATTTCTCCAACACTTCAATATTCGATATCACCACTTTAAATCGGCTAGGCGAAATTTTATTTTCCATCCGTAATTAATTCCGAAATAAATTCCCCATGTTTGAAAGTCTTCCGAAATTTTAAAATTTCATGGGTTAAAATTAAAGGGGGAATTTAAATATTGACTTAGGAAAATAATTAAATTTAAAAAAAATTTATCGCCGGAGAAATTATATTACTTCCAGCGCCTTTTTAATTTATTCTTAATCTCGCTTTGGAAAATTTACACGCCTTCGATTTTTGTAGACAATCTCCAGTCTAGGCGCAAATCATGAAGGGGGACATTTAACTTCAACATTTAATATCTATTTATTCTTCGCAAATCAACCCTTTGACTTCGTTTTCCCTTGCATAGATACTTTAGGAAAATTAAATCACACGCCTTGGTCAAAATTTTAAAATCCAACCCCCTCTTTCAAAGGTGGGCGCAAATGCACCCATGAGCATTTCATTTTAAATGACTTAGACGTTTTCATGTCACTTTCATTTCAAGGCGCATTTTTAAGGTGGAGGTTTCAATTTGGGGCGCATTTCAATGTGTTAAGTTTCAGATTTTCAAGTTCGTTCTTCCCATCCTTTAACATCTTGGTCTTCATCAAGGGTGCATATAACTTCCTGTGGTTCTAATTTGAGGACTTGGTCAGATCTAAAATCATTTTATAAAATTTCAAATTCTTCCCAAGGCGTGGCTGTGATAGATCTGAAAAGAAAGGTTGAGCTTTCTTCTCCTCTCCCAGGCGTTGATCACGAGGGAAGCTTCCAGTCTAAGCGCAAATAGTATGATGTGTTTTCAAGCGCATATTCTATGCCCAGCTTTGAATTTTGAAAACTCGATTTCCCTAAACTCCCTGGGCGCATATCATACCTCAGTCTTTCACTTTTGACACTTAGGCGCAAATGACACTGGCTACTTTCAATTCTATCACTTAGAGAAATTCACTTTCTACGTCTCTGGAGAGGGGCGCATCTTGATGTGTGAACTTTCATTTTATGGCTTGATATTCTCTTCAAGGCTTTGGGCGCATATGGAGAGGTGAGCTTTCAATTCGTGACTTAGGAAATTTTCCTAACTTACCTCCTCATCAAGGGCGCATATACCTGTTGAGACTTCTAGTTTTGGCCTTGGCGCATATGAGGGTCTTGACTTTCATTTTAGCTTCAAGCGCATATGAGGTGTTGAACTTTTAATTTGGGGCGCATTTAACCCTTGGAACTTTCAATTCGTGACTTAGGAAATTTTCACCTTCCTCGTGTTGCTTTCAAGGGCGCATATACCTGTTGAGACTTCCATTCTCAATACTTAAAAAAAAAATTCGAATCTCCAGTATCTTCATGGGCGCAAATTACACATGGAACTTTTAGTTTATTGACTTAGAAAATTTCCAAGCTCCAGCTTCAAAGAGGGGCACAAATGACACTAGCAACTTCTAGGTTCACTCTGGGCGCATATAACATGGCCTACTTCCAGTTTCAAGAGAGGCACATTTACCACCTGATACTCTCAATTTATGCCTTAGTCGCTTTCAGAGTAGTCTACTTCAAGTTTGACACTTAGAAATTTTTTGCTTTCAGCTCAAGGCGCATATGGCATAAGGAGCTTCCAGTTTTAACGCCTTAGGATATTTTCCAAGAATCACCCCAAGGCTGGGCGCATTCTAGGGTGCTTGTTTCAAGTTCATAACACTTAGCAAATATCAAACTTGCCCCTCAGAACATTAGGCGCATATGACCCCCTTGTAGTTTCATTTTCCAACACTTCAATATTTTCTTGCTAAATCAACCTGCAAGGGCGCATTTGGACCCTGTTGCTTTTACTTTCGTTACTTAGGAAAATTCCCATGTCCCATTTCCAATTTGAAGAGGGGCACATTTAACATGTTGAACTTTCAGTTTGATGCTTAGACAATTTTTCACTTACAGCACCAAGGCGCATTGGCCATGTCCCACCTCCAATTTTCAACACTTAGAAAATTATTATCACTTTCTTATTAGGGGTGCATTTTAGAGGGTCAACGCCCAATCCCATCACCTTAGGCGAATTTGCCAAGGTGAACATCAAGTTTTGATCACTTCGAGTGACTAGGGCGCATTTTACTGGGGTGGCGCTGAGTTTTCCAGACTTAGTCAATTTTTTTTTTTTTTGCCCCTGTTTAGCTTCTTAAGGTGGATCTCAATGCTAGACTTGAAATTTTATCCATTTTAGCAGATTTCGTGCCCTCTGCTAGTTTTAGGTTGATTTTCTGTCAACCCTAATTCGTCCTGACTTTTTATTTTTAGAAAGTTCTCCGAATTTTGTGTCATCGACTGAATTCTGACCCCAGAAAGCTTGATTTTCGCCCTGCTCCGAATTTCAACTGCTCTGTTTCGTCGATGCTGGATTCCTGTTTGCACCTGCTATTTTTAGCAACCTGCTAAAAATAGAAACTGCTCAGAAAGTCTTCAAATTTCATGTGTTGATTGCTCGAAGCATGGTGATCGTAACTGGATGCTGTATTTGCTTGACTGTCGTGTTCTGCCCTTGATTTTAGGAAACCCTAATTGACCTGCTAAAAATAGCAATTATCTGATTCTTCATTCCCTGCAACTTTGTTTGTCTTGAAATTCGCGCCAAGGATCCCTTATCACACGTTTGACCCGTACCTGCTGAGAATTGGTGTTGACCTGTTATTTATAGCCGCTTCTGAAGTGACTTACTATTTATAGTAAGTGCTCGTTTCTGAGACTTCCTTAGCTCCGTTTGTCTTGAAATTTGGACAGTGCACTCCTTGTTGGTGAATTTGCCTGTCTATGCTGACGCCTAAGATTGACTTTCTATTTATAGCCTGTCTGGAATACCTTACTAAAAATAGCAAGTTCTCCGATTGCCTTCAAATTTTGCCAGCAGACTCCTTGGAAGATGTTGATCGTTTTAGGGCACTTTGTCGTTTAACTCCTCATTTTTAGCGTTCAAGCTCAAAACCCTAATTTTCCGCATGTTCCTCAGATGAGCTCCGTTTGACCCCGTTTTAGTTGCATGACGATCAGTTTGCAGTTTTGAAGTGCCGAGCTGCTGCCCTAGTGATACCTGCTAAAAATAGAAAGTGGCCGAAAAAGTGACCATTCGGCTGCCGGATGATCTTGCATGTCACACTGCCTGAAAAATCTCGAAAAACCCAAAAAAACCCAGAAAAATCTCCAACATGCAAGCATTGGCTAAAAATAGTAAGTTTCTGACAAGTGATCGGTTTCACTTGCATGTTACACCGTTGCGAAGCTCTTGGAAAACCCAGAAAGAATATGCCGACATGCGCTGAAAACGTCTCCATGCAAGCCCTAATATCGGCCTCCCAAGGCTGAGTGTTGAAAGTTGTCATCCTGTTTTGCATGTCATATCACTGCGAAGGTTTCGAAAAACCCAGAAAGAATTTTCGGACATGCACCAGAAAATGTAACATGAAGGCCTTGAAATCTGCTCCGGAAGCCAGACTGCTAAAAATAGCAAGTCATTCGTTTTTGCTCGAATTTTGTCAGAAGTGAACTTGAAGTGTTCGGAATGCAATGGAGTTAGCTGAATGTGAAAATCCTAAGAAAATCAGTCCTAAACTGACACTTACTAAAAATAGAAAGTTAGCAGAACTCAGTGAAAATTCAGGGGTTACTTGCTGAAATCGTTGTAATAGCACTGCTAGGCTCAAAAGCTGACCAACCAACTCAATTTGACCCTGAAGTGACCTAAAGATGCGAAACCCTAATTTCAATACTTGGTCAAATTCGCCTTAAGCTCGCAAACGGGAGGGTCCCCCGGAAAGCAGATAGCGGAAAAGAAGCAAAACGAGAGAGAAAGACAAAAACCAAAGCCAAAAGACCAGAATGGAGCAAAAATTTAGGGGTCCCCATTTCAGATGGGGCGATGTGTGAAAAGGTCACAACAGCCTCAAGTTCCAACTTGAAACTGCCTTTCTTCAACGGGATTGTCGCAAACAACCAATCCAATTGAATTTCACCTTCGAGATCCTTGCAGAAGCTTCTACTTAGTAGCATCCCATAACTGGTTGGAATATCAGCTACTAAGATGGTCATCATAATCTTCTTTTCTGGATAGGATGCCAGCCTTGAGCATCTTTTAGTTGACTGACTAACGACACCTGCTTTGGTTCAAGTGAGTAGCACTTGTTCTGAGTTTGGGTGCACGAGAGTCCCAACGCATTCATGATTTGTAAGGGCATGACGTTGTCCGAAGCTCTAGAGTCAATGATACAGTTGTTGAGCTTGAAACCCCCTATATACAAAGATATATAGAATGGCTTCGGTTTGTCTTCCGCTAGTATGGATGACTCAAGCAACGTAGGCTGGATTGCATCTTTCTTCTTTACAACCTTGAGAATCCACTCCAATTGCTCTGGATGATCCTAAAGATATTCTAGTTGTCAAATTTGTACCTTCGTCCTCATCATGGAAGACACAATGTCAAAGTTTGCTGAAGATAGATCTTGAGCAACTGGCATGGTGTTTTCATGTGAAGACTTGGGATTGGAAGTGGAAGGCACTTCTTTTCCATTTTCGTTTGATTTCTGTTTTTCCTCTTCTTTCTGTGCTTTGAAATATTGGGCAGGTGTAAACACAGGCGATGAAATAATTTCATGATTCTCCGCAAGAGAGTACTAACGGTATTCTTCTTCTTCTTCTTCATTGACGGGTTCGCTATCGAAGTAACCCATTGTAGAGTCACCATCAAAGTTTTCCGTTTGTGGTGAGACAACATTTGCACTTAGTGAGGGTACAAAATTTGAACTGGGTGAAGCTTCAGTAAATCCCACAATTTGGTTCATCCTTAGATTCTCCGGACATGTGGATTCGGTGTGTGCATTAGTGTCATGGAAAGAGAAAAAAGTTGTAGACTTCTCAGTATCAACAGGTTGTCTTGGTTGTCCTACTAGAAACCTCAACTTGTAGTTGTTGAATGGCTGAAAGTTATTCCTCTTCGGTTGATATGGCTGCTAAGGTTGAAATGGTGGTGGTGCGAGCAATGCTTGTTGCCCTTGAGTAGGTGACTGTCTTTTGAGGATAGTCGCCTCGTTGGCTACCTTTTGTAGTAGTGGATCTACAGACACTTGAACAAGCAATCTAATGGCATCAGTCTTCATCTTCCCTGATGTAATCATATTGTCTTCAATCTTAATAGCTTCTTCTTGTGTAAGCTGTAAGTCCACTTCATGGCCTAATTTTAAGAAAAATGCTATTTTTGATAGGAGAGCGTTGATGAAGCTGCTCATTAAGATCTCATCAAATGGATAAAGGGTATGGGTGAGGCGTTTGACAAGGCGGTTAAACCTTGCTACAAATTCTCTCATCGGTTCATGTGACTCCATCTTTGAGGTTGAGAGTTGTGCAAATAGTTGGTAACTATCTTCGGCGGGCTTGAATCTCGCCAAGAATTTCTCGCTCATGACTGCCTAGCTTGTGATGATGCTTGGTTCTAGATGATTGAACTAGTCTATAAAATTTTCCTCAAGAGTCTCAACAAAGAGACGAACAACGATATCTTTGTGTGAAACAAGCAAAACAGAGCAAGTTGCTGTGAATGCTGAGATGTGCTCATTGGGGTGACGAGCCCCGTTGTCATGAAATCTTGTGAAGTGCTTTCGTGATCCTTTAGGTGGCTCATGGTGTTCTTTCAAGGCTAATGGCCCAATGTTGTCACCCCAAGGCAATGGGGTTGGACGTCTTGGATTCCTTGCATTTCGGTCATTGCGGTTGTTGTTGTTGTCGCCCATTACTTCAGCTAGGACTGGAGATTCTTCTTGGAAATGATCAGGAACCTTTTGAAAGATTGGCTCTTCTTGAAAGAGAGGATTTGATCTCCTCCTTGTGTTTACTTGGTAAGCCAGGATGAATTATTGCCACATAGGAGGTGGTAAAACTGGTCTACTGACTGCAAGATCAACCTTCTCTTCTTCTTCGTCCAGAGTAGTAGTTACGTTTCTCCATTGAGTAGATGATGTGTTATTGTCGAAGATGAAACTCCGCAAGCTACTAATGATAACCAATTGCTCCCCTTGAATTAGTACAAAATTCAGCTGTATGATGGCCATACTAAGACCTGGTTGTTGGATTGGAGCAGTAGGATGCCAAATGGTCATTCCCGTGACATAAAAGCGTTTAGATTTTCTTGAAGTTTTATGCCTCGTTCCCCAAGGTTTTCTCTAGTTTCAAAGATAAACTCTATCTCAGGATTCCCAAGGAGGTGGAACACTATCTGAGGTGTAGGCTGAAATAAAGGTTATCGTCAATCATTCCCAATTGCTCCTAATTCCTCTTGCTCTATTTTTCTAGAGATAGAATAGTTTTAGCATTAGCCTAGTTGTAGTTAAGATCTACGAAACTAGAGAAAACCTTGGCTGCAATGTATTTGCTTTTATAACCTTGCGCCTCTCCCAGCTGAGTCAAAAAGATAAGAATTTAGAATACTTTAATTTTACGCATATCAGCAGAAGAGGGAGCTCCCCCTCCTAATTTGAAGAGTAGTTAATAGTCCATTTCCAATACACACTCCAAAGGTGTGAATTGAAACGCCAATAGTTTTCTAGCGCCCAAGCTTGAGAGAGTTAGAAATTTTTTAAAGATTTTCAACTCCCACTATGACAAACTGCCTTTGTTTGACCTTGAATTTGGGATGCCTGATTGATCTTGAAGCTGAGCTGACAGATTCATCACGAAGCTGGATCAAGTCTGACAAGATGTTGCTAGGAGTTGCGAGTGCTAAAAACTGAACTTGGTTCATTGAATTCTAGGGCGCCTTTTCCCAAAAGGTTGCAATTTTCACCAGACATAGCCACTTTTTGGATGCCCTTTCAGTCTCGTCAATTTGACCCTTCATGCTTCAATCTACAGTTGCTGGTGACTGATGGCTCCCGCGAAAATGCAAAGACATGGAACAAAAAACAAGTTCAATTCCGAAAAGAATGACTGGTATGGCAACGTTTAAAAGTTGATTTATGATGCTCAAATTCAAGGTCACCCCTGGCCTACAGGGGCACAATTGACCTTCTGAGATACATTTTGCAATTTGCAATCTTCAACGAAACGCTCCACTTTGACTCTCACTACTAGGAGCTGGATTGCTTTGTTGTTCGTGTTGATGATCTCATTGCGGAGATTGAACAACTCTGTAGAGATGATCTTGAGAGTTGCAAAGTCAAAAGGCTACATCTGAGGCCCCAGAAAGTTGGGCGCCTTTCTCAAGAAAGGTGCATTTTCTTTGATACTGAGTCAAATTTTCACCTTTTCAACTTGCCTTCGTCTCTAGTGTTTTGCACTTGATCTTTGTTCACGGGCGTTTGACAAGTCCTAAGAGCTGACCGCTGGATTCATCGCGTAGCTAGAAAGATTATGAGTAGATCTCTTGAAGAAGACAACTACCGAAAACCTCATCTGATTGACCAAAAGTCTAGGCGCCCTGGCTCGTAGAGGTACAATTGACATTTTGACTTTCATTTTATCCTTCGTTTTATTTGCTCGCTAGATCAACGACTACGGTTGTTTGATATATCTTCTGGAGTGGTTAATGACTTCATTGCAAAGCTGGGCTGAATTTGAAAAGATCACCCTGAGATAACAAACTCAAAAACTGACATCTGATAGGCTTTATTCTTGGGCGCCCCTAGGCTACACGGGCACAATTTATGTAATTTGACTATTGTCTTTGATGTTCGTTGCCTCCTGCATCTTCTTCCTTTGCTGTCGTTTGTCGATGTTTGACAAATCAGATAGATTCACTTGATGGTTCATTGGAAAGCCAGCAGAATTTCGGAGAAGATGACTGGCTTTACAACCATTAACAATTGCATTTGGGCCTTCAATTTCAAGGGCGTCCCTGGCTTGCAGAGGCACAATTGACTCCTAAGTTGATTAGTTTTAGATGATTTCACGTCTTTCGCACTTCACGAACATCGTGTTGCTATGATGAGTTGACTGCATTGAAGCATCACTGTTGCTGACATGAGTACATGACTGCATTTCACCATTTTTACATATATGGATGTTAGTCGTATATCTTTACTTTGTTGTCGGCCGTAGTCGGCCTTGGTCGTAGTCGGTCAATTGCTAATAAAGCTATAGATTAGAAAGAATAATACATGTCATGTACTTTCGGGTAATCATGTTCGGATTAATGTTAATGTTAATGTTGTTATGAAACGTCGTGTCGGTTGGTTATCTAACCACCGCCGAACGTTATATGTAGTCTATTGGGATAGTTGGGAGATAGTTATGTGTCGATGGTTATATTGTTAAGCACTGTTGATACTCTCTGATTGTACATGATATTTCTAATAATGAATAAAGCTTCTGGTGTTCAAACATGATATCTTTCTAGTTTACTGTTCTCTTCTATGTCCTGCACATGACTAGTTTTCCAGTAGCACGTAGTACTTGAATTACATTCCGTAGGCAAACATTTGGCCCCATTGCCTGAACGGACTGGGGCATCACCTGCCATGGCAGCGTAATGGGTCAACCAACGAAAGAACCTGTAAATGCTAATGAGGAACGAGAAGACTCATTGACAGAAGATCTGGTAAATTTGTGGAAAATATCGTTACGTGACCACGTGCGTACGGAATCCCACATTCGGGAGACCCCTGAGGAAGTCATCTGGGATTGGTTGGAAGTAAATGACGAGGTGAACCACCTCCTGAATCGTATGCCCAAGTTACTAGCCTGCCATTTCATTATCCTGCAGGATTTGTGAGAAGAGGATCGCGAGTGCCAAAGTTAGCAAATCGTACAACGTTGTGAAGACATAACCAAACGTGAAGAGGAAGAATGAGATACTAGCCGGCGCCGTACTTTCGGCAACCAGCAATGATTGCTTGAACAACTAATAAATGCACGTACGGCCGAACAAAGACAAGCATCAAGTACCTGATGGGCATGGGACTTCGGAAGAGCAAGTTTGGCGATCACTCAAGCTGCAAGAACAAGAAAACCGGCGAAGAAGACTAAAGCAAGTCGGTAAGGAATTGGATGAGGATTTAATTGAAATAAATCAAAGCATTAAAAGAACATATGAAAATCTGACAAGAATAGACACATCCATTGGACGAGTGCACCAAAGTTTGACAGAAGGAAGGGACGGAGAACCCTTCGGCACCCCATATGGAGGAAGGTATGATCCTTATGAGAATGAAGATGAATTAAGTAGTAGCATCAAACGTTTTTAGGAGTTGTCCTTATTGGATGACGACGAACGACTGACGAGTGGAAGATCTGAGCCCAGTACCCCAAGGCAGAGAGAGTACCGAAGGGAACCCTAGGAGACTCAAGGTGTTGAGGACGGCGAAGGAAGACGTGGGAGTGACTCGCACGTGGCCGAGAGTGCAAGTGACGCACCGGAACGTAGAGGGGAAACTAGTTTACTCGGGTCCAACACACAAGGAGGACAGCGGGGAAAGATGGCTCATCCGGACTGACAAAAGTTGCCGAAGTTCATGGGGAATGGGTCAAAAGATCCAGTACAACACTGTAAGACATGTGAAACTATCTGGATAGCCAGAGGACAGGATGATCCTGACCAGTGGCTGAAAGCATTTCCAGCAACACTCAGAGAGAGTGCCATTGATTGGTACTCTGAATTAGATCAAACATACAAAGCTACATGGAGATTATTGAGAAAGCATTTCAAGAGGATTTCAAACTCCTACAGGACGATAGCGAGATCGTCACAGAGATATATAATACTAAACAGGGAAAGCACGAGAGTGTGCGGACCTACAACCGAAGACTCAAAGATTTGCTAGGGAAATTGGAGGCATAGCCGGTCGATGGGTTGAAGAAAAGATGGTTCATCGAGGGCTTGCTTCCGTCATTAAGAAAGAAAATGAAAGTCGTACCTCCTTCGTCGTACGCCAAAGCATACAATCGGGCAATGGACATAGAAAGTGAAAATAAAACATCCTCCCGAGGGAAAAAGAAGACAGACGATGAGGAGAGTACGGACGACAGGGATGGTGAATCCAAGACTGTACAAGCACTCAGGAAGGATATGATGCGAATAATGAAAGAATTGAAGGTCGATAAGGAGATTACAAGAGAAGCCAAAGAACTGTGGTGTACGGACTGCAATGCGGAAGGTCACACGAAGGCGAATTGTCCCAATAACTTATTCTGTGATATCTGCCAAGTGATGGGACATTCCGTCAAGGAATGCCCATACAACTTAAAGGCCAAAAGTGCACAAGTACTCTTCACTCATGGAGAGCCATCAACACCGCCGAACATACCACCAAAGCCCCAGTACAATAGCAATGCATCCCCTGGAGGTTACCAAAACAACAGAAGTCCGAGAAACATGATACAGTACGATGCAAAAGGAAGGCCCATGATCCAATGCAGGAAGTGCAACGAATGGGGCCACTTCGCCAGGGACTGCCAGAACGGTCAAGGTTCAAGAGGGAGATTGTGTAAGTGGTGTGGACCAGGCGATCATGAAGATAACGAATGCCCTAAGCAAGAGGGTATCCACATGCTGGAAGTAGAAGAACAAGAGGTACTGGCGATCACCAGAGCACAAGCAAAAAAGGCCACTTACCCAGATCCATGTACGGAGACACAAAGGATGAAGGAAGCAAAAACCGAAGTGGAACTGGCGATGGCGAAGGAAAACAAAGTACCTTTGGAGAAGCCAGGAACCTCTTGGCTGTTGGAAGCAGAAACCAACATCGTACGGCAGGTACTGCAGACCATCGTACCGATCAAAGTAACTGACCTTCTCCAGACTATGCCGCAGTTGGGATTGGTGATCACAAACGTCATCGGGCATGGCAAGCAACCGCGATTGGAGGAATGGAGGCAAGAATTGGTACCAGAACCGCCACCATATGGTGAACAAACAATTAACCCAATATTGCTCACACCGAACATCGGGAAGATGCCAGCGGTTGTGCATATGGAGATCAGAGGGAATATCTTGACAAATACTATCGTCGACGGAGGATCGGGAGTCAACGTACTACTCGAAGACACATGGAAGAGTCTTGGGAAGCCTACACTCTGGCTGCCAGCATTCCAACTGGTTGGCGCTGATCAATGTGGTATCAAGCCATTGGGAACATTGATGGCGCAGAAGGTGACAATCGGGACACAACAGTTTTTGCTAAATTTTGTCGTCATTCCATTACAGAGGAAAGCGTACGATGCACTACTTGGGAGAGGATGGCTGATAGTGGGGAAGGCAAACATAATTGGAAGAGGAACACACTTTCGATCGATAACAACGAGGGGAAGTATGTCATCGACTTGAAGAACCAGGCCGTGAGCGAAGAATTGGCTTCCTCGGATCTGAATCGGATGGAGGTGAGTCGGATGTGGATGAAGGAAGGAAAGCTAGAAACCTAACACTGGCATACTTTAAAACTCTAGAGCGTTCTGGAGGATCCAGGACAAGCTCACCTAATGGTTTATTTCATTAAGATGGAAGATTGAGTGAAGGTTCCAATCGAGAGTGTAACATGCTACAAATTGAGGAAATCAAGGAAGAAGAGAAAAGGCCCAGCCAAACAATTCTGGACGAGAATGGAGAGTGCAAAGGAAAGAGGGCCAACTGGACACAACAACTGAATGAATGGAATGAATGGAAAATGGAAAAATAGCGAAGGAGAAAATAATGGAGTTGAAAAATGAAAAAATGAAAATAAAAGAAAATGGAAATAAGGAAGAAATAAAAGAATTGGGAAAAAATTAAAAAGTGACTTGGGAGAGTTCATGAGGATGAAAAAAAATGAAAAGATTGAAAGGGGCCAAGAGATGAAATATTAAAATAAAGAGAATTACAATAAAAATCATGGCCATTGGTAAAATTGGGCGGCTAAGAGAAAAAGCGACAAAGTTAAATAAAGTTTGGAGAAATACAAAGGCAATTTTCAGCGTACGGCCTTTTAGCTACGAAGACAGAGAAGGAAGCAACAAGGGTCCGTACGACATCAATATTAGGAGAAGGGACATATGGCAGCATGGAAGGTTAAGCACATTGGAACAACATAGGAGAAAAGCCAAGGTCGTACGACATCCTCAGGATTTCCAAGTCGTACGGCATCCTCAAGTTCTTCAAATCGTACGGCGTCCTCAGGTTTTCCAAATCGTACGTCATCCTAAAGTTCTTCAAATCGTATGGATGCCTCAAATTTTCCAAGTCGTACGACATACTCAAGTTCAAATCGTACGTCATCCTCACATTGTAATGAGTTTACAAGTTGCCCAAGCAGTATGGCGTACTTAGAGCATCATACGAAGTCTACAATTTATTTCAGTTGTACGACACCTACAGGAGAAACTCAAGACTCCCACTGTACGGCATCAATTGGCAATTTCTAGCCATAGAGTACGACCTCAAGCATTGACCAACGTACGACATTCAACATTTGTTCAATTCGTACGGCCTTCATAGTCAGAGGTTCTCCAGGTCGTACGACATCCATTGCCAGGGTTCAATGTACGGCATGTAAGGAGTTTTCAAATCACGCTAGGCATAACATCAGGTTGTAGTGTACGACTCAGCAAAAGTAAAAACTATGTACACCCAAATCAAGAGGAGACCGTACGCATCAGACCAAGAAGCACTGTACTAGGCCAGAAAGAATGCCAGAAGGAGGCCATACGGATTAAGGAGGTCGTACGTATCAAGGAGAAAGTCGTACATACCAAGCAAATAAAGATTGTACCAAGCATCGACTTGGAGAAAGTAAAGTCTAAGAAAAACAATGCAAAATTTGTATTTTTCAGCTTCATCAGCACTATTCGGAACCTTTGGAAAAGTCATGAAAATGAGGTACGCGATGCAGTTTCGGGTGGTTTCAGAAGTGTTAAATTGGTCTTGGCGGCGGGGGCGCTGCCCTCGGACCCCGCGAGGGGCGCTGCCCCCAGACCCCTACAAGGGGCGCTGCCCCTTGACCCCCTGGGGGCGCTACCCCCAGACCCCCGCAAGGGGCGTTGCCCCCAGACCCCCATCAAATTTATTGGAATTGTCCATTTGCAATATAGCCAACCAACGTAGTACAGTTGCAAGAGCAATTGGCAGCCGAGCAAATGAGAGTGACAACTTTTGAGAAGTTAGCAAAAAGGGATAGAGTATTGGGTTAGTTGATAGAGAATGATACCTAGGTGGCCGACGCACGACTTCAGCACAGAGGGAGAATCAATTACACGAAAAGGATGAGGAGTTGGTATTTTTCATTTTCAATCGTCTGGAAGACGACTACTTTGTAGGGGGGGATGATGTTAGTCGTATATCTTCACTTTGTTGTCAGCCATTGTCGGCCTTGGTCGTAGTCAGCCAATTGCTAATAAAGCTATAGATTAGTAAGAATAATACATGTCATGTACTTTCGGGTAATCATGTTCGGATTAATGTTAATGTTAATGTTGTTATGAAACGTCGTGTCGGTTGGTTATCTAACCACCGCCGAACGTTATATGTAGTCTGTTGGGATAGTTGGGAGATAGTTATGTGCAGATGGTTATATTGTTAAGCACTGTTGATACTCTCTGATTGTACATGATATTTCTGATAATGAATAAAGCTTCTGGTGTTCAAACATGATATCTTTCTAGTTTACTGTTCTCTTCTATGTCCTGCACATGACTAGTTTGCCAGTAGCACGTAGTACTTGAATTACATTCCGTAGGCAAACAATGGATACTGCAAAGTTGACATAGGTGTTGATTGCACAGGCACCTTCCTCCTAGCAAGACGTAGTGTTTCTAGAGTTAGAATATATTTTACATTTTTCACCTTTTGATGTTAGAATATATTTTACATTTTTCACCTTTTGAAAATCCCTTTCATCGTGAAGCATTTTTTTGAGCATCTTTTTCCATAGAATCTTCTATGATGAGTTTGAGGCTTAGATTTTGACACCTGGTATTGGCCATCTACCATTGACGACCTTAGAGGTCCTAACTTTTCTCCTAAAAAGGTGAAATAGACCCACCAGAGCTAAACTAACTTTTTCTTGATTCCGACTTCACTAATGTGATCGTGAAGTGAATTAAAACAATCAAAATTATTTTCAGTCAATTATGGAATGATCCTGTTTTTAGGGTTTTTTCCTAAAAATAGGGGCCCAAAAACCCTAATTTTCAAAATTTTCAAAATTTTCCAATATCTTTTGGACATAAACCCACAAAAAGCCTATGCTTTGTTTTACCTAAAACTAACTTTTGATGACAATTTTGCAAGATTTAGACCATTTTAATTAAAATACCTTATTGAGGCAAAAATTTAATTTTGGGTACAATAGTCACTATTGCCATCCACTAGAGGTCCTGGATGTAGCATTGGATCGTACCCAGTGGATTTGTCTCATCAGGCTTGGCTATCTCAATGATTAGCCCTTTAAAACCACTCAACTCATACTCCTCATCCTTGCCTGATGGGTTGGGAAATAAATCCTATGCAACCAAAGGTGGCTGAGGCATCTAATGAAGTCCCCCACTCTCTTGAGTGTGCATGACCTTCGATGGTTATTCTTGTGAAGAGCCTAGCTCTGTACCCTCAATCACCATGATTGACAGATCTTACTCGAGTCCCTCAGCCATAACTCGTGAAGGACTCGGTGAGGGGAATGCATTGGTAGTCCAATTGGCGATCTTGAGAAAGTGTCTGGTAGTCTTGGTGTTGCCACTAGTAGTTCTAGCAATGTGCCTGGTGGGCTTGGCAGTCCTAGAAATGCGCTTGGTAGTCTTGGCATTGGCATTGGCGGTGGTGGTGTTACCACTGGTGGTGCAACTAGCAATGCCACTGATGGTGCTATTAGTGTGCCTAACAGTATGGGTATTGTTGGCAGAGTGGTTGGTTGTGATGATGGCACTCCTGTAGCCATTGTACCTACTGGTACAACCTCGTCTATGCCCATCTCCGACAATGACTGTGCATCAACTGCCAGTGATACCTCTTCCTCTGTTGATGTAGTGGTCGATGTGGAGGACAACTCTATTGGCACATGCTCTTTTTGCACTATCGCCCGATGCCTCTCTCTACTTCCTCTTCTTTCTCGCTGGCTAAGTTGTCTCTTCTACCCCTATTTCTTGTATGTCTAGAGTGGTCCAGCAGAATGTTGTTGGCAGTGATGGGTCTATTTGGGCTACTGGTTGGAACTTCCCCTGCTTGTCGACGGGAACTTGCATGTGGATAGCATCCAATAGAAGGGCAATGGCATGCTATGTCATGTAAAAATCCTTATGCTTTTATGCCAAGAATTCTCTAGTCCTCTTCGACAATAATTTGGACCAGTTGTACACTTTCCCTATTCTTAGCCTGATCATGTAATCGAACATCCATATTGCCACATTGGAAGCCGTGTTCGCTCCTGTCAATTTGTACGTAATTAAATCCATTATACACTTCCATTTAGGTGAGGCAAAAAAAATTCTTCCTCAAATCTCGATTACCTGCACTCCATATTATGTCCTCCCGGTAGGTTAAGTTGGGTTGGAAAATTCTCTTGACTGATGCTTCCTTGTGTTGTTGGGTAAATTTTCCAATTAGCTTGCACACAGTGGTACATGTGGCTAGTATGCCAAACACTCTATGAAATTTTGTTGGATAGAAGGAGATAGCTATTGGGCATCCTTTGTAATCAATGACTGATTTGTGGGAATGCGTACAATAATTTGTAACCATCCCCTTTAGGCACAATTAAATAGATTTGGCACAATAATTAAACAGATCATCTTATATGATTAAAGCTTTTGACAAGACCAATTTAGGCCTCATACATTGATGTCTAGGTGTAGAATTTTGGCAAACAAGTTGCAGTATTTTTATCTCTCAATCCAAATATGCTAAAAGTTTTCTTGAGACAAATTCAAAATGAGAGTTTGGAAAATTTTGTCAACATCTATGTATAAAGGGTTGAAACTTTCAGCCAAAATTGACTCAGTGGTAGTTAATTAGTCAACTTACAAGAAACTAGTGGGTAGCCTTATATATCTTACAACCACTAGACCTAATTTGAGCTATGTTGTGAGTTTCGTTTCCAGATTCATGGCAACACTAGACTTAGAACATTGGATTGCAGTGAAGAGAGTATTGAGATACGTGAAAGGGACACTTGACTTTGGCATTTTGTATAGCAAAACCAAAGATCCTAGGCTAGTTGGATTCACAGGGTTAGATTGGGTAGGTTCTATTGATAACACAAAATTCACTTGTGGATATCTTTTTAGCCTTCGCATGGGTGCAGTTACATGGACTAGCAAGAAGTAACAAGTAGTAGCTATCTCCTCGACTAAAGCAGAATATTGAGGATTGATAAAAGCAAAGTGTGAGGTAGTATGGATTAAAGGATGCTTTCAGACATGAAGATGCCTCAAGTAGAGCCTTTACCTTTGTTTTGTGAAAATCAAGTGGTGCTCAAACTTGCCATGAATTTGGTCTTCTACAAATGTACCAAACATGTGGATCTACATTGTCACTTCATCAAACACCTTGTAGAAGATGGATCGGTTATGTTGCAATTTTTTCCTTCTGAAGATCAAATTGCAGATATTTTTACCAATCCTTTGGGTTTTGACAAATTTGTAAAATTTCAGGATAAGCTTGGTGTAGTTAGTAGATTGACCATTAAGGGAGGGTATTAAAGTAATGGTTTATATTGTAATCGTCAATTAAATTTTAGGATAGACATCAGGAATCTTCTTTAATAAATTCTTATTGACTTTAGGTAATTACTTTTTATTTTATGAGCTATCAATCTTATCCTTCGAGTTGTCAACCTTATCCAAAAAAAATAGTAGTTATACAATCTTGGTAATCTTTTCATGTGTTGTTTTTGTACTAGAAAGAATCATATTGTCCATATATAGGTAACAAAAAAAAAGTGCCTAACAACTAGGCTGTGTAGGAAAAAGTGAGGAATAATAGCAAAAACAAAATATTAGAAAATAAAAAATCTCATTATACAACCACAACTCAAAGACAGCCAAACACTCTTGACCTCCACTTTGAAAACCTCCATCAAGAAACATCCACACCTCTTGACTTTGTCCTCCATTTGTCATATGCCCTATTTGGGACTCCATTGCTACATAGGAACCACCTTGACTAGAGCCAGCCATGCAATCACAAAATTCTCCAAATCAACAAGATGGATGCCCTTAATGAGTTCAGTGTGCTTCATAGGATCAGACAAAATTTTCTCATGAGTAGGCATAGTATATATGTGTACAAATTCTAGAACACCTTTCTGATGAGACTACCATACGCTTTATAACCATTTTGAAATCTTGACAAGAATCCATTAACATACCCACATCCGAGCTCGATACCTAAATTTCCTCCTATAAAAACAAGCCTGTAGATTCCTCTTGTACACCCTTTCCTTGCACTGATCCCTACATCATACCACCCATAAGCTCAATTTCATCAACCTCATTCAAACTTAGAAGCTCATCAACACATTGCTTCACCTTTGCATTAACAATTAGAGACCCTAATTTCTCTTTGAAGTCCATTAAAATGGAGGACAAGAATGCACAATTCTTGTATCAGCAATGTTGTTTGGACCAAGAACAACTTTGACCATTTGAAGTGAGGGTGCATTTGGGCAATGGATTCTTTTTTCAAATGATACCAAAGCTATCCTTGTATCCTTGATTGATAGCCAAAAAGGCCACACCGAACTTGTAAACAAGCCAACGAGAGACTACAATCTTGTAAACATTGAACCACACCCTACTTTGAATTGATTGCACTACATAATGACTAACAATTCCTTTGGTCACTGCACATGAAAGACTTCACCATAGCAATTGAGGGTAGGAAGAATGGAAGCATCCCCATCTCCAATAAGATTTTAGATCAATCAATACCATCTATGCTTGATAGATGTATCTTTTCAATGATGTTAATAAGCCTCTCCCAATCATTAATGTCTTTACTTTCTAATGAAGAGAAATTGGAAAGAGCTAGGCCATTGTTGGCTAACATATCCGCCACCTTATTTTGTTCATAGTAACAATGATGAATTAGCACTTATGTAACTCGAGAATGCATCCTCAACCAAAATAGGGATGTTTTGATGGGAGGTTTCAGGAGATGCCGAAAACGTTCCCATGCCATCCCCAATTTTTTTTAAAAATCGGAAAATGCCAGGTAATAGCAGAGGATGGATACCCGTCCCCTATGGCCCAACAATTTTTCTTTTGATTTTTTTTTAAAGCATAAAAGTTAAATAAAAGGGTGTAAATATCCTATGATGTCAATATTTACTGACAATAAGCTCAAAATTATGATCTTAGAAACATATGGCTGTCTAGGTCTTGTCTGATTGGTTACAGTTTACATGGTTGCAAGGGTTACACCTCAAATATTAATCTTTAAGTAGTTTATTCTGTTTATATCATATATGGTAATAGATGAGAAATATTTCCATGAATAGTTTGATGTTTGTTATTGGCTGTCTTGATATATTTCTAAAGGATGATGACGAAGAATGTTTGTCTTTCTAAGGGATGTCAATGAAGAATGGGTGTCTTTTTTCCTTTGGCATGTTAAGATGGTGTCATTTTCTTAGCATTGGCTAATTAGTCTGAATGTTTGTTTATGATCCACCTGCTAATACTTCTTTCATTTTTAAGACGATGTCATAGCATGGAGATATCAAGAATTAGGTGAGGCACTGGTGGTTTACTATGCAACATCACACTGGTATAACATTTTTCATTTGTTTGAGAAGTTGAAGCAATCTGAGTAGCTCTTCGAGTTATGGAATAAGGATGTATCTGGTAATATCTTTCAGACCTAAAGCAGCTGAAGTAACAAGTTACTATGATGGTTAAAGATAGAGCTCTGCTTCTCATTGGAAGCAGCTTTTGTCAATCCAGTTAGATCACACCTACACTAAAGAAGTGTATCTGGAAGAAAGAATATTGACCCTGATCAAAGAGGAGGGTTGTAACATGAGTTTTTCCCGAAATCTATGTGAAGTTACCATTAACTTGATTCATAAACAATAGCAGACAGAACTTATGCACTAATATTAAAGGTTACAAGTTTAATATTGTAAATGTTTTTGAGATCTCAAAATTAATATTACCTTATTCCTCTACCAACTATCACTTTCTGATGTGAATAGATTGCTGAGTCAAGTGATTTCACATTGGCAAACATGATGCTGATAATTTTAGCTTAATCTTCTTTAGTTTTCCTAATAAAATTTAGCATTTATTGCTTTGTATTGTGCTTTGGGAGAGGTCACTTATGTCTAAAGTAGCACTGCATTGTGGATAGCTTGTCATTTGAGTTGAAAGTGCCTAAAGTAAGGATCCCTATGTCTCTCATGCTCAATATAAGGGGGATAAGTGCCTGGAGTCTCATAATACAGAAATTATGTATGTTTATCACTAATAAAATCTAAAGAATTATTACTATGTTCCTTTTTCTTGAATAGGTAATTGAAGGTTCCAATGAGGTCCTCAACAAAAGACAAAATTGAAAATATACAACATTCAACCATAGATGGACATACATACTAGAGCAAATTACACTACTTCACCCAAGAAGCCTGACCAAAAAAATGAATCAATGATACACATCCATTCAACACAAAAATATGTTAAGGTTCTATGATGTTTATGATGATTGCCTTATCAATGCTATTATGTGAATATTTGAAATTTTCTATATTTTTAAAATTTTCCCAATTTTTTTAGTAGCCACCTCTTGCCATCTCCTAAAAAATGGCTTCTCTACTGCCTCCATCCCTAAAACGCGTGCCCCCGTCCCTTGCTGTCCCTGTTTTGGAAAATTGGGGTAACATGGATTAGCAGAGACTTTTTTTTTTTTGTCAAAAAAGAACTTGTTGTCTGATAGAGTATGAAGTTGCCAATTGAGGCAATATTCCCTTTTTAAAGCATTAGTTACAATTTGGGAACCCCCTTCCACTAGAATGGTACCAAAACCGGCATTATAGATAATACTGCAAGAAGCACTTACCTCAGATTTGATCCCTAGATAATGAGATCCACCTACCAAAATTACCCCATAGACATCTAAAAACATAATCTGGTTTTGCCAATCTAAAGTTACCATAGGAGGTGGCGTCAAAATTCAGCTTAGTACCCTTTTTTGGCACTTTCCAACTATCTTGTCTTCCAACATTACTATGGGTGATTTGAACTCATCTTATTTTTGTTGTGGAGTTGGTTTTTTTTTCTTTGCTCCCAATATTAATGGTCCACTTTACTTGTCTTTATATGCATCATCACATCTTTGAATTCATTTTCACTTCCACTTTAAACTCATCTCTTCCTCAAATCACTCTTCTATTAGAACTCTATTCACCAAATCCTTAGGAAACTAAACCACTCATACTCAATGGATAAGGCTGAATCTAGGCTGTTTATTCCCATCCAACAAACACTATACAAGTGACAGCAACCTGCACGCTGAATTACACACTTGATATCCCAAAATGGGAGGGTTCTAAACCCCTGCCGTTGGTATGTAAAAAGACCTGTCAACAGATTACCCTCAAATGACACATCCAGATTTTAAAAATGACATACAGATGCATCTTAACTTCCATGGGCAACTCCCCAATCTTGGTAGTTCTATAGACAAGGTTTAAAATGAGAAAACAACTAAGGTGATGACCTTGGATAGGTAATAGTAACAAGGATGAGGATGCTTGACCATTTAATTTCAGATTGTTATTGTCTGACAAAATTGTATAAAAAACTACACATTTAACAGAGATGAGCAGGTTGACCATAAAATGGTATTATACAATGTGCCAAGGCTCAATAACCTTAGGTATGCATGTATTTTAAGATATTTTTTCAAATACACCAAATGTGTGTATAAGACATCCGTTATATATTGTTTCTTAATGTGTACAACCTAAGCCTACTGTAGATACAAAAATGCAACTTCCAATTTGGAGTGCACATACATTCACCAACTGGCCCACTTAAGTAGTAATGAGATTTGCATAGAATCAATTTTTTTAAAAAAAATTATCTTTAACAGTTTTTTTTTTTAAATAAATTGTTCACCAGAATTTATTTCTTGCAGTCTGCCTGTTGGGAGTCACAAGCCTAAAAAGCTTGCAAACTTATGCAGACTCAGCCAGAATTGATTGAGTCTGAGAGTCAAGTCTGCAGATTTGCAAAAACTGATTCTGACTGAGAATCGCCAAGTCTGACTATGATGATATGCGCATCATGTGATATGATATGATTAACCACTAACCAAAAGGTTGTAAATGCATATTATAATATGATGGCTATAACAAAGACTATGGGATTAAAAATGCATCCGTACCTATGCCAGGGTCCAATCCCATTTCACACAGAATTTTTACTCCAGCACTTTTAGCTCTTTCATTTATATCAGACATGTTTTTATCGACATAGCTTGCAGTGACAAGATGCTTTCTTAGCTGCAAAAAAAAAATCAAAATTTCTAATTAATGCTCAGTAAGAATAACAATCATTTAAAAAGGCTAATTTACATAAAGCACACCTAGAACATGATAACTTTCCAGAATTAGTGCCAAAGATCAAAGAAGAGCAATGAAAACTACTTTATTTTTTTACAATGACTAAGCTACTTAATATATGGATAGTCCTTGTAGATGGAAAAAGGAATCATTTATCTCAAATTTTTCTATACTCTATGATGATATGCCTTTGCTCATGCAACTACAAGATTTAAAGTCAGAATGAAAACATTTGTACACAAAGCAAGTTCACATGCTTGTTTAAAGCTACAGCTTGTGTACTAACAGTTTCCAGGTAACTTCTGTTCACGGGCCTGGGGGACGGGGAAACGGGGGGACGGGGAAACGCGTTTCGGAGACGGGGGGACAAAGGGCCTTAGTTTGGGGACGGCAGGGAGACGGCGGGGGGACGGCGGCGGGGGGGTGGCGGGGGGGTGGCGCTGATATAGTTATACATATACTTATAGTACTTGAAAAACTAGTTTTGAAAAGATGTATAATAGTATAGCAGTATAAGAATTACATTTCAAATGAAACTATAGGAAATTAGTAAATTTATAACATGGCAAAATTTGAAATACTAAATCTAAATACGAAGATATTTGAATTGTCAAATTGGAGATTTCTATTATATCGCCAAAGGCCCAAATATGAATAACATTGATGATATGACAAAGTCTATAAAGATGATTAATTGATTACATGATTCATCATTAGTTCATTACAATAAGTAGCATTACAAAATGAAAACTGAAAAGACAAAATGCCAAAATGTCGAAACTCAAAATGTTATCAATCAGACTTCTTCACTGTTTTTCTTCTTCTTCAGCTGGCTGCAAAAAAAAATCAGTCTTTGAATGTGATTGAAATGATCAAATCTTAATGAAAACATTGTTTTGTGTTGTTTTAGAGGAAGGGGTGGGGCCCACGCCAACTTAGGGCAACAAGGAAATAAAAATAAACTAAAATTTTAAGTTAAAATTTGTTTTATGCGTCCATAGACGCGTCTCAACACGGGAGACGGCGTTGAGGCTCTTTCCCCCCTCCTGGAGGTCCCAGCACTCCCAGAGCCAGAGATCTCCACGTCTCAAAGTCCCGCAGAGAGCGTCTCAAAAAGGAAACGGAACATCGGTGGCGGGACGGCAGGGGACCAAGTACCCGTCCCCCCGTCCCCGGGACGTCCCCGTTTCCGAAACGGGTCACATTTTGGGGGGAAACGCGTCCCCGTGGTTCACTGGTTGAAACACACCATTATGCTAATAATGCAAAAGTTGCTGAGTTGATATTTAGCAAGAAAAAATGGCTTTGGGGTGCTCTGATTAGCCATTATTTTCATAAAGCACAAGAAAGAAATCTATTGTACAAGGCTTATAATTCTATATTGTGCAAAGTTCATTTAACTGTAGGAAGGAAGAAATCAAATGAAATAATTTTGATAACCTCCATCTTGCAGAAAGGTCCATGGGGCCACTGCTGAGGAAAATGAACAGATGAAAACCCAGGATAATTACTAAATATTGAATCTTCACAATGGTAGTTGAAAATAATTTTATTATGAAGATCTAAAGTAATGCCTTTTGCTTAATCATTGTGGCTATGGTCTATATATTCCATGTTTCCACTATCTTGTAAGGAAAGTGCTGTGTGTGCACGTGTTATATTTACAAGAAAAAAACCTAAATATTTAATGAGATTACAAGAAAACTTTTGTACATAGCCTCTATATTTCTCTCTAAAGTTTCCCGACTAGTCAAATATAAAAGAGGAAGCTCTAAATAATCTTCAACAAAATGGGTTGCCTCATTTGTGCTTTAGGTTTAATCCTGCTCTATGTTACCAGCTATTAGATCCTTATCTTATTGTACTGGCCCCAGCCCAACAAAAGATAGTATAATTAAGAAAACCTGAGACACTCTGTTGAGCACATTTATCTGACAAAATAATTTAAATGCATGTTGGCCCATCAAGCATCTGTTAGACATCGTGATACTACAGTCAATTTATTCAAATAGAAAATATATAAATTTGTTGGAGAACTTGAGATCGCTACGAGTGTCAAGTATGCATTATCGCTCAGTGCATGATTTTCAAACCAATATTTGCAGTAAAACTTCAGCTAATGGAAATTTGTGGAAATGGATACAGTATTGGATAAGGATACAGTGAATTTCTAGATCCCCTAAGGCTGATGTAGATATAGCTGGATATGTCAATTAGAAAAAGATATACTCAATTGTTTATACACTTAAAAGGCATAGATATTGGTTTGATTATTTTTAGTTTATAATATTATTTTATTATATTATGTCTTTAGTGATTTAAAATCTCAAAGAAGCAAAAATTACCAAAACAATAAAAAAAGTGAAGTGAAGCATGCATCTTGGTTAAAAAAAAAACAAAAAGGACATTTCAAAAATCAAACTATAGAGCTGAAGGGAAAGTTCAGTTATCCACTTTGATTTGTGTAGTCCACTACTAGTCTCTTCTATTGGTGGAAATAGTTACTTCATGTTGTTTGTTGATAACTATATCAAAATAACATGGATCTATTTTTGAAACAGAAATCAAAAGCTTTTGAAACTTCTAAAAAATGAAGCATAATCTCATATTGGCACACTAAGGACTAATAATGGCGGTGAATTCACATCAAATGTGTTTCAGGACCATCTCAGGAAAAATGAGATCAAGCATCATCTCACAGTCCCTCCCACTCCTCAACAAAATGTAGTTAAGGATGAGCAAAATTATGATGAATATGGTTTGGAAAATGTTCTATTTTGAAGGAGTAAAACTGCATTTTTGGGCAGAAGTGGCACGAACAACAGTCTATCTCTGCAGGTGGTCAACTTCAACAACTCTTCAAATGAAGACCCCATATGAAAATCAGTGTCATCGTCTTCCACATGCTATTGATTCCCGAATAGGAACAAGTTCGACCACAATTAAAAAAAATGCATACTTTTGGAATATTTAGAATCCTCAAGCCTGACAAATGATGGATGTAATCCTTGATTATTTTAGCTACAAAATCTCCTCGACAAGCTTTAAAGAAAGAATTTTTTTGATTTAGTTTAAGCAATTCTTTGACCAAATATCTCTTTTTCTAGTTTCTTGAATAATAATACCTTTTGTCTATTATAAAACCATGAACATAAAGCTTCAAATCATTACATATATTAAATAAGAAAAAATTGAGCACTTAATGCAGTGAAAACAGTATATGATACATAAAAAGATAGCATGTTAAGAAACATAAATTTATCAAGTAGTTCATTGCTAGAAATGCAATTAAATGTATATTGCATGAAGATAACCACGTGAAATCTAAAGCACAATGCAATGGAATACCTCAATACATGCATTTGCAACTGTTGTGTGACAATTTGCAGGTAGCAAGCTTATTACAACTTCAACCTGAAAAATAGATAATCATGATCAATAACAAAACTATTGATGCATGGATGAAAGAAGACATATGAATTTAAATGAAACTTTCATGTTTAGAAAAAATGTATAGATATTAAAAATATTTTTTGAAGGCCATTAGCATTGAGTATTGTGACTCAAAAGATTTGCTATACTTAAAAGGAATTCCTTGATTCTTAAACTCTAACTCAACATGGTGGTTACAAGCTAACTTACTGGTTATGGTTTGGGTTTTGTTAAGGGTTTGGGGTTTGGACGGTTTGTTGATCTTTCTACCCAGGCTAGGTACCGTTGGGTGTAAGAAGAAAAAAAAAATTACCTGTTCTGCCACAAAGAATGAAAAGGAAGGTTAGCCCTCCCTTCCAACAACTGTAAAGAGAGTGTGGGGGTTTGGATATGACAGTTTGCCAATTTTCTGCCCAGCTTAGGTATCTTTGGGTGTAAGAAGAAAAAAAATTGAAATTAAAATATACAAAATAGCCATAATATACAAAGTTAAATATAGAATATATTAAAATAATATTTATTTATTTATTAATGCTCAATATTGTAAATTCTTTTCTGCAAATCCTGGGCGCGTGTTTTCTGGCCACGTCTTCGGTTTTTTTTTGGCCTGCATGTTTTGTTCTGGTCGCGGGTATTTCTGGCCGCGATTTCAACTTCCGGCACGCGTTTCTGCAGTCTGTTCTGGTCGCGCCGACGGGATTTTGTTTTTTGAGCACGTCTTTGAAGCTTCTTTTCAGCCTACGACTTTGAGCTCGTGATTTCTCTTTTTGAGCATCCTTTTTAAAGTCGTGCGTTTCTGGTTTCTGGGCATTTTTCGTCACGACGGCTAGGGTTTTCTGCGTACGGGCGTATCCTTTCGACCTTCCTTAGTCTCCTTGCCCGCGCGATCTGTTTCCTGCAATTTTTCTGGTTTGTCAATGGCGGCTAGGGCATTCTGAAAGTTCGTCTAGGGTTTTTGCCCGGATTTTCAAGTCAAAATTTTTTTTCGATCACAGATTCCTCATGGGTTTTTCGAGAGCTCAACTGGGTTAGTCTCCGAATTTTCTGGGTGCATCGTTTTCTGTGCCTCGAATTTTGTGCCATCCGTACACTGTACTTTCTGCAGTCTGCACCTAAATCTGCCTCTGTTTTTTGCATTGGAATTCGTGCCTCGAGTTTTGTGCATCAGCCTCTTCTAAGTACCTCGTTTTTCATGCCTCGAAAAGCGTGAAGATGGCCAGTTTAAGCAATTTAATGCTGGAGGGTAGTCAGAGATTTAATGGCAAAAATTACAATACCTGGAAGCAGCGGATGTTAACAATTTTTGAATACCGCTGCCTTGATCAGATGATCCTCGGCAAAGCTACTCGTCCCGACACGGCGGGTAAAGATCAGGAGAAGTTTGATGAGCAGAATCGTGAAGCAATAATGCTTATTAAGCTTTCTGTTACTGATGATCAGCTCCCTCAAATTCCACTTGGCAAATTAGCTAAGGAGATCTGGGATCACTTGAAGGGTTTGCATGAAACTTCCGACAAGAGCCGTGCGTTTTTCTTGAAGAATATGTTGTTTTCTATCATGATGGATGAGAAGACAACTCTGCAAGCGCACCTGAATAAAATCCAGGAGATCAGAGATCAGTTGGAGGCGATTGGTCGGAAAATGGAGGAGGAAGACATGGTCGTGATCACCCTGAAGAGTCTGCAAAATCCTATGAACACTTCATAGAGACTCTCAACATTAACGTCTACCAATGTTGATCTCAAGTTTCGATTTGTGCACTATCTGTTGCGGCGGGATGTTGAGATTCTTGATTCGGTAGCGATGAATCATCATCCTCCGCAGAGCGAGGCGCTGCGGTAAAACTTCGGTCGAGAGCATCGTAGGAAAGTGGAAGCCTTCCTGGCGAAGGCTCAAGTGGACCTCCACCGACTGAAAGAAGAAAAATGCCGGTGTAACTCTTGTCATAAATTTGGCCACATCAAGAAGAGTTATTAGTGCTCATTTGACCACGGGCAAAAGAAACTTGAGGGAGGGTTTTAGCGGCGAATGTCGCCGAGCACTCACGGCGAAGAGTCGCCTTTTATGCGCCCGATGGTAAAAGGCGGTAGACCATGTCAAATCCTGCAGCGGTACGCCAGATTACGGTGCCTGGCGTCATTTCTCACATAGTATTATTTGGTTCCGCGAGACTTTTCCCTGCCCGACTCGGTGATTTTTGGAGGAGGTGAGGAATACACAGTTGTTGGCATAGGCACTGTTCAGGTTCAGTCTGGCGGAGGGATCTCATATTCCTCAACGTGTATTATGTACTTGATATCGAAGCTCAATCTTCTCTCAGTCAGTCCGGATTATGGCATTCCCAGATGGATGTGGTGTTCAGCTCGCACAGATGTTCAATTGTTGATCGTGAGTCTCGCACAACGGTGGCCGTTGGGATAGAGGATCATGGCCTTCAAACTTGGACAGTGATTCTTGAGTTAACCTTGGCGATAAAAAATTCGGTACATCCGGTCTTTGGCACCAGCGTACGGGCACTTGACGTGCACTATCTCTCTCGGCTTGCTCGGGAGGGACTTGTAGATGGCTTACCTGACATTCAGACTCAGCATCAGGGCGTTTGTGGTGCTTGTCAGGCTGGGAAGCAGCATCGCACACCGTTCAAGGATGGCGACTCTTGGCGGGCTTCTAAGGTACTTCAATTAGTTCATGCTGATATTTGTGGCCCTATGTCTATTTCTTCTGTAACTGGTTGCAAATACTTTCTACTTTTTGTTGATGACTATAGTAGGAAAATGTGGGTGTACTTTCTTAAACAGAAATCAGAGGTTTTTAATGTATTTCAGAAGTTTAAGGCCTTAGTTGAAAAAGAGTCCAGTTCTTGTATTATAACTCTTAGGTCAGATAATGGGGGGGAATTCTGTTCTAGTGCATTCTCCAACTTCTGTGATACTCATGGGATAAAACGTCAGTTAACCACACCCTACACTCCTCAGCAAAACGGTGTTGTAGAGCGACGCAATCGTACGATTGTTGAGATGGCTCGCTCCATGTTGCAACACAGGAGTGTTCCTACCAAGTTTTGGGCAGAAGCAGTCAATACATCAGTCTATCTCCTTAATAGGTCACCCACTCATGCTGTTAAGGGGAAGACTCTTGAGGAAGTTTGGTCTGGTCGCAAACCTAGGATCAGTCATTTGAAAGTTTTTGGCTCTCTTGTGTATGTTTGGATTCCAGAGGCCAAGCGCACTAAGTTGGACTCCAAGAGCCGGAAACTCATGTTCACAGGATACAGTGACAACCACAAGGCATAAAGGCTGATTGATATAGACACTGATCGTCTTATCTTCAGTCGAGATGTTGTCTTTGATGAGGAACGAGGTCCATTTCACTCTTCTTCACCTATTCAACATTCAAAGGATCGGCCTCTACAGGCTCTTGATATGAGTGTCCGACTTCCGTTAGGTTCACCTGATGGGAGGGATGACGAAGACCTAGTCTTTGATGATGCTCAACCTGAGTTTCCTCCAGATGATAATGAACATCGCCCTGCTGAACCTGTTCCAGATACACAACTAGATCTAGCTCTTGTTACATCTGATGTTGGCCCCTCTACTCTCCAGCCGAAATGGTGGGCTAAGACTATCAGTGATCTTCGTGCTGATGAGCTCATTGAGGGTAGATCATCCAGAAACAAGAGCAAACAACAGTCTACAGTGAATTTTGCTCTCATGGCCAACATTCACAATGTTTATGAGCCTTAGACATATTCAAAGGCAAAAGGGATACCTGAGTGGGAAAAGGCAATGGAATTAGAATACCAGAGTCTTCAGAAGAATCACACTTGGGTCCTTTCCAATCTTCCTCCAGGGAAGAATCCCATTAGCTGCAAATGGGTGTACAAGGTGAAGTACAAAGCTGATGGAACCCTTGACAAGTACAAAGCTCGTCTGGTTGCACCCCACAAAAAGAAGGCATTGACTATGAGGAGACCTTTGCTCCTACAGCCAAAATGAGTACCATACGGCTCATCCTTGCCTTAGCAGCCCAATTTGGTTGGAAGGTCCATCAGATGGACGTGAAGAGTGCTTTCCTCAACTGTGAGTTGAAGGAGGAAGTATACATGACGCAACCTCCAGGTTTCAAAGTTACTGGTCAAGAACAGAAGGTGTGTAGATTGGTCAAAGCACTTTATGGCCTAAAACAGGCTCCTCGGGCTTGGTACATTAAGATTGACACATACCTCACAGATCATGGCTTTCAAAGGAGTCCATCTGACTCGAGCCTGTATGTCAAAAATACTGGTAATGAGATTTTGCTTGTTGTTGTCTATGTGGATGACTTGATCATTACTGGCAGTTCGGCACATTTGATCATTGAGATCAAACAGGACTTGTGCAAAACTTTTGACATGAAAGACTTGGGCCTCCTGCATTATTGTTTAGGTGTTGAGGTTTGGCAGACAGAGAGCAGCATTTTCATCTCCCAGTCCAAGTATGCTCGAAGTCTTCTGGATAAGTTCCGACTGCAGGATTGCAAACCTGCCTCTACACCCATGGAAAAAGGGCTTAAGTTTCAGCTAAGTCCGATTCACCTGTGGTAGATGAAACATTGTTCAGGCAACTAGTAGGCAGCCTCATCTATCTTGCTGCTACTAGACTTGACTTGAGTTTTGCCGTGAGCTACATATCACGCTTCATGACAACCCCCAAGGCTGATCATTGGGTAGCAGCGAAGCGTGTGTTGCGTTATGTGAAGGGCACTCCTGATTTTGGACTCTTGTACACTCGGAGTCACGATCCTAAACTCAGTGGGTTCATAGATTCAGATTGGGCAGGTTCAGTTGATGACAGGAAATCAACATCTGGGTATGTGTTCAGTTTGGGATCCGGTGCAGTCACATGGACTAGTAAGAAGCAGTAGGCAGTGGCTCTCTCCTCGACAAAAGCAAAGTATCGGGGAGCAGTAAAAGCAGTATGTGAGGCAGTTTGGCTTCGCCGGATGCTTGCAGATATGCACATATCTCAAGCAGGTCTGACTCCCTTGTTCTGTGATAATCAGGGAGTTCTCAAACTTGCCAAGAATCCGGTCTTCCATGAGTGAACCAAGCATGTGGAAACTCATTGTCATTTCATTTGGAAGCTGGTTGAAGACGGATCAGTTCAGTTGTTGTATGTTCCGACAGAGGATCAGACAGCAGATATTCTCACCAAGTCGCTCAGTACAGATAAGTTTGTCAAATTCAGGGGGCATCTTGGTGTAGTAGATAGATTGAGCATTAAGGGAGGGTATTAAAATAATATTTATTTATTTATTAATGCTCAATATTGTAAATTATTGTAAGATAGTGATAAGATTGTCTCCGATTTTATCTGGAGTTTCTTTTTAGAAACTTTCCGTTTTTTGTAAATCTTGTAAACTATTTATTGAGCGTCTTGCTCATTGTTTAATACATCAATTATTTACCAATTACCTGTGTAATAGAATACAGCTGGTCCTCAGACTTAGACTAGATGGTTGTGACATTAAAAGACATGGACAATGGTCATAGGGTCAAAACCTGATTAAAATACTGTGCTGCAGAATGGGGCCACTATAGGTGTAACCATGTAGGGATGGAGTTATTGGGGCTCGCCCCAACCCTCAGCTACACCTTGGTTGTTGGTGAGGTGTCATTTGGTTGCTAGGCTGCAGATTTTCCGTGTATCATAATTAAGAAATAAATATTATATTAATAAATGAAAGAAATAGTTAACTAAACAAACAAACAAACAGTAAGACAAATGATAATTGTTAATTTATTAAATCTATTTAGCTGTTGTCATAATCTTTGAATGGAAATTCAGCAACAGCAATATGAATAAAAAGGAAGAGATTATGCTGATTGAACCTTTAAACTCACACTGCAAAATGTGAGGATGATTCATCTACATCTGGATTGTTAATGCACCACATCCCCAAGTAAAATCCTGAGTCACCCAATCGCTGTCTATAGAGTGAGCTTTAGAATGACCATCATAAGCCCGTCCATGAACATCCTTATTACTACCTATATTTAGAAACAAATTGAATGCAGTGCTTACAAAGAAATATGCCACTTGAATTTGTAGCTTTTGCAACTCAAAACTTGTACAAATGCAGCCTCCAAAGTCGCCCATCTAACTATCGTAGGAAATATTAAAATAATGCATGGTTTTGGAAATGAGTGCTTACATGTTTAGCTTCACGAAGGAGCAAGCAAGTCAAGTTAGGGCATACGGACCACTCACTATATCTATAGTGGTCCCCAATTGTTGAATGAAGGTATGTCCAAATATGTCCTAGGATTGTAGGTCATTTTTTACTATAGCCTAGGATTGAATTCGTAGCCTTTGCAACTCCAAACTTGTATATATGCAGCACTAATTTCAAAAGTCACTCATCTAACTATTGTTGGGAAGATTATAATAGTGTGTGGGTCTAGAAAAAAGTATTGCCATGTTTAGCTTTGCGAAAGAGCAAACAGCTCAAGACAAAGGAGATAGACAACTCACCATAACTACCAAGGTTCCAAATTGCTAAATGAGGACAAGCCCAAATATGTCTTGGGATTGTGGGTCATGTTTGGGTATTTATTTGTTCGCATCAGCCGTATCCATTAAGGACTCTCCTTCCTAGGTTGTACATAGTCCTAACTGGGATGTATCCAAATTAGGTCCCATATTTGATATGGGTATCCACTGTGTAAATACAAAACCAATTCATGTAGGTTACAAGCTAAGATTTCCATTAGCCGACTAAAGTATGATCAAGAAAACAACATATGTCCATGAATTCTTTTAATTAAGATTTGCAAAGTGATTTTATTTCAAAGTTATGAAAATTACACAACTTTCTTTTCTAAAAAAGGTTTCTTAGCTCTTTTCTTTATAATCTCAAGTCCTTGCAGTTTAGAATTGCATGTCAAACTAAAAATCAAGTGATGTGCTCAAATCTCATTGTGGGAAAGCACATGAAAGAGGCTCAAAAGAAAATAAGAAATGATTTAAGAAACATTGCAGAAAATACATAAGGTAAATGCTTATTCAACCATAGATGTAATGTCCCCTTCTCAAGAATAGTCAGTTTGTGAACCATTAGCCTATTTTCCAAGTTTTCCCATAGACTAATTGTTAGGCAAGGGAAAACTCCAACTTTCTTGGAGAGCATAGGATTGATCAAGTAACAGTTTAGTTCATAATAGTGAGTTTAGATGATCTTGGTAAGCCTCATGATGCTTTCACAATGCAAATTTGTCCTTATGGGAGCTCTCCAAACTTCTTGGAGAAGCAAGCTATTTTTAGAGTGATGTCAAGTTGCTTAGTTCATCATTCTAAGCCCTCAAAAACACTATGGTATGGTCATATAATTTCATATTTATCTCATTTTGATGCTTTCCGCAAGTTGGGTGATTTATTGATTTACTAATTAATTATACCTTAGTTGCTTTTTTAATTAATAAATCACCCAAGCTGCAAAAAACATCAAAATGAGATAAATATGAACTTTTGACCATACATAGTGTTTATTAGGACTTAGGATGATGAACTAAAGTGACTTGGCATTAATCTAAAAATAGCCTGCTTTTCCAAGATATTTGGAGAGCTCCCAAAAGTATAAAATTCCATTATGAGGCTTACCAAGATCACTTGGACTCAGTGTTATGAACAAAACTATTGCTTGATCAATCTTGTGCTCTCCAAGAAAGTTGGATTTCTTCCTTGCCCACCAATTAGCCTATGAGAAAACTTGGAAAATAGGCTATTTGTTCACAAACTGATTATGCTTGAGAAGGAGATATTACAATCCTCCCTCCCCAGAATTGCTTGTCCTCAAGCAATTGCAACTTTGGATGTTTCAAAATTTGCTCTCTCCCAAGTAGCATCCTAAAAAAGAAGACTCTTCCACCTAACTAAATACTATTTGATAGTCCTCTTCCTCAACATGCCTTCTTTAGGTGAGATATATGGAAGATATTATGTACTTTGTTGTCTTCACAAAATTCCAACTCATACACCACTTCTCCAATCCTTTTTTTGATCTTGAATGGACCATAAAACCGTGGCTTAAGAATTTTTGATCCACTCTTTTTGAGAGTAGATTGCCTATAGGGTTGCAACCTTAGGTACACCATATCTCCTACCTCAAATGTGTGCTCTATACGGTATTGATCAACATGCAATTTTTGCTTGTTTTGTGCATGTTGAAGGATGTTTTTCAAGAATTTCAAGATATCTTGACTTTGTTGCAATAAATCCTTACCTTGGGAACTCTACTATCACCAAATAGGAAATCAATGAGGCTAGGAGCTTTATATCCATAGAGTGCCATAACTGGGGACATTTTTATTGGTATGTGATAGGTAGAGTTGTAACAATACTTTCCTAAATGAAGCCATCTTTGTAATGTCCCCATTTTTAGCCCTACACTTTTCAGTGATTGATAGCCTATCTCCGGTATGCTATCGGCTAGACAGAGGCAGAATTAGGGTTTCCAGTTGCTTGGTGGGTTCTTTTGAAGATTCAGGGATTTGCATCTTGGAGTTTGGGATTTTGGATTGCGAATTCTTTCTGGGTTTTCAAAAAGCTTCACAATGGTATTGCTTTCACTTTGATCCGAGCAACTTTCTGAATTTACTATTTTTAGTAAATTCTATTTTTAGTAGTGGTCTAGTCTGCATCAGCTCAACAAGCTTTCCTCTTCTGGCAGTTCAGTTGGTAATATTGATTTTGGCTTTAAGGTGCTCATTTTGGAGAGATAAGTTATTTTAAATTAATAATGTTTTATTTTCATCTTATGACCCCTTGGCCTAGTGTTACAACTTCAAGTTGTTTTTAAAAGGGGGACTTTGAGGGTGGTCATCTCATGAGGAAATATTTTAAATAATCCTAAAGTCAAAATATTGCTTGGAGAAAGGGGACGCCAACTTTTGAGGAGGAGATAATTTTAATTTAATAAAAAAGGGGTCAAATATTGCCTCATGAAAAAAGGGACGCCACTCTTGGAGGGAAAATGAAGTCAAATTCAAATTGGAAAAAGGGCGCACTTTCTAGAAGCATCTAGAGATTCTCTACTAAGTCTATAAAAGAAGGCCTTCTCTCTTCATTTTATCATCTTATGACTTGAGTAATGTTATGCTGCCGAAATGGTATTGGGATTGCTTCGAGGAATGAATGCCTCCTAGCCTTGGCTCGACTTCTTGCTTGAAAGATAGCAACTAGTGGAGAGTTAGTTTGTAGTTGAGTGGATTTTGTAGTGATATTTTGCATTGTAGTAGTTATTTTGCATTTGTAGTTCAATTTCTAGCATGTTAATGAAGTTCTGGAGTTGCTGATTTAGTATAGCTACATGTTGTATTTGCTCATAAATCAAAAAATATAAATATATTCATTCTGGGTATTGGCTAAAACCATTTCTATGCCTTAGGCGCCCATTTGTGCAAATTTTGGTGATTTATAATGAAGAATCTGATTATCTTGTTGGTAGAACATTTCTAGAGGCTGTACCATTCTGTTCTGCCTAACAAATGTTTAGAAAAAAAAATACTTCAATTTTTCAGCTGTTTCTTTGTCTAGTCTTCATTGTCATCATCCTAGCATTCATTTGCATCAGGTCTCATGTCATTTTGACAAGTATTGAGTGAGTTGTGATCATTTTAGTGGATTCTAGGGTTGCTGGTTATGCATTTCAAGTTGCTGTTCTGTCATATCAGATTTTGGAAAGTGCATTTTTGGTGAAGGTTTGGTGTTAGGAAGTCTTACTAAGCTTGGTGGAGGTCACATTTACTATTGCAGCAATTCAAGAGCTTCTAATCCTTGTTCTTGCAGGCATTCTCTAGATTATTGTAAGCTGAACAGTAGTACTGTCAGCATTTCTTCTCATCATTCTCATCATGCTTTGTAATACCCACTGAATAAGTGGAAGAGGCTGGCTTGCCACCTATTTACAGTTGATTTGCATTGTAGTTTCTTAGCATCTCCGCCCTATGGTAGCTCCATTCCCACTCCGGGATTGAAAGCACATTCTGGGTGTTGAGTTTACTTTCAGCACTTGTAGTTGGTAGGGATCCTCTGACCATATGTTCGTCCATCTCGGACACATTCTTGGTTAGAGTTAATCTTTCAGCATTGCATTGAGATCCTCTGACCATATGCTCGCCGTTAACTGGCGCATTCTTGGTTAGAGTTGAATTCTGCATCGCTTTGGTTTTTTAGTGCTAACCCTAACGAGTGTATGTTGTAATTGCATTCAAAAATCGGAAAAAATTGGTTCGGTATATTTCAATCTTACCCAAGATTTTTGATGTCTTGATACATAGCTTCTTAAATAAACTTCCATCCACTTGTTTACAATCTTTGTTTTCCCATTTGCTTGTGGTGAAAATTGGTGCTAGGAGTGAGTTCAATCCCACTCAAACTGAAGAGTTCTTGCCAAAATAGACTTAGGAACTTGCTGTCCCTGTCACTAACAATGTTTTTTGGCAATGCATGTAGTGTGAACACTTCTCTGAAGAATAAATCAGGCACCTAAGTTGTTCTAAAGTCTGTAGAAATAGCAAAGAAGTACAAATTTGATCAATCAATTAAAAATAACATAGATACAATCCTCCCCTTGCACCCCTGGTAACCTAATGATGAAATCCATTGAAATTATTTCCACTTTTGGTTGGGAATAGGTAAGGATGCTACAAACTAGTAGAGAAAGTGTATTCATTTTTGTTTTGTTGGCATGCTTTGCATTCTCTTATATACTTAAAAACATCCTTAAGTCTCTTCTAGAAAAATATTTCATAGATCTACTTGTAAAAATTGAAAAATCCTTGCTGACCCGAGAAGGGAGCATAATGGAAAGTCCTCAAAACCTTCTCTTTGAGTTCATATTCTAGCACTAGACGGATTCTTTCTTTGTAAAGAATCAGCTCATTCACCACTTTGTACTTCTCATATTGCAATGAACCCTCCAAGACACTAGTGGCAAATGGATTCTTTCCATACTCAACAAGAATTTGCTCCTTCCAATCAACAATTATCTCCATTATGGAACTCAAATGCAGCCTAGTTAACAAAGCATCAGCCACAACATTCTTCTTCTCCTTGACATATTCAAATATTCAATTAAGATGCAAATGGGATATTGCTTGGACAAATATGCCCCATCTATAGCTCCTCAATAGCTTTTTCAATTTCATCCTTGTGTCTCTTATGGTGTCTATATGGAGTGGTGATAATAGGCTTGGCGTCCTCTTCCAACGCTATCACACGCTCAATTCCTCTATCAGGAGGCCTTCCAAGTGGTATGCCACTAAAAACCTTGTTATGCTTGGTCAACAATGCTTGCACATCCATATGGTATTCTCTATTTTCTTCTTAAGAAATGCTAGGCATGATGACTCATTAAGATGCCCACTCAATTTTCCCATGGTGGAGCATTCGCTCCACCTCTTGCATGTGACAGCACGAGGTCCTTCATTAAACATTCCTCTCAACAAAATTTTCTTCCTATTATCTTGGAATTTCAACTCCATTGTTTGCAAATTCAAGGTGATCTCCCCTAAAGAATGGATCCATTGGATACTAAGAATATTAGTGTCTCCTGTACTCACCACATAAAAATCATCTTTGACTTCATAATTTCCCAATTGTAGACTTAATTGTGGAATTCTCCTTGAGAATGAAAGAGTGAATCCGTCAACAACCATGACTTTGAAACCTTCAGATTCTTTTGTCTTGAGGCCTCTTCATGCTACAACTCCTTCATCAATGAAGTTGTGTGTAGCACCTGTATCAATGAGAGCAACAATTCACTGCCCACACAACAATTCACAAACCGTGAAAGAATCATTCTTTTGATAACATGAGATCTAGGAAAATGTGCCTTTTTTTCCTTTCTTCTTTAGGTTCTTTTGGTGCTTCTTGCTCCTCATTTTCCTCCAAATCAGCTTGCTATTCTGAATTTTATGATTCAGATTCATCAGCTGAATATACTTCCAAATGATGAACTTGACCTTTCTCAAAACACTTATGGCTTGGGGCCTGTTGATGTGAGTTTTGTGACCAACACCAGACAGCAGAATAAAATATCCAACGGCTACTCCATTCTTTCTTGATCAAAGTATTTTCTATGCTAAGATTGCGAGAAAGATTGTACGTTCAACTCCAAGGTTCCTTCAATGCAATGGAATACACTCAGTTGGTTCGTTGTGATATGTTGTTTCCACGAGGGGACTTACACAATTGTTCAGAAGTTAGCAGTTGATAGCAGATTAATGATAAAAGGGGGTTTTCGTGTGTGATGCGAATGATTTGGCGATGAGGTATGAGCTTCCTATACTAACCAGAATTGTGCGGAATTTAAATGAGTGCAGGGTTTAGTAGATCTTAAGTTCTATCCTGTTGATGTGTTTTTCGTGACCGCACCAACACAGAATAAAGTTGCCAACGACGACTCTATCCTCTCTTGAATAAAGTATCTAGCACGCTAAGATTGAGAGAGAGAGAGTGCGTTCAACTCCAAGGTTCCTTCATGTAGTGGATAGTCTCAGTTGGCTCGATGTGATTTTGCTAGTATTTCAAGTGGACTTATGAAATTGTTCAACAACGGAGAAAGGAACTTTGTAATTAGTACATCTTTACTTTGTTATAGTCGGTCGTAGTCGGCCTTGGTCATAGTCGGCCAATTGCTAATAAAACTATAGTTAGTAAGAATAATACATGTCATGTACTTTCGGGTAATCAAGCCCCGATTAATGTTAATGTTGTTATGAAACGTCGTGTCGGTTGGTTATCTAACCACCGCCGAACGTTATATGTAGTCTGTTGGGATAGTCGGAAGATAGTTATGTGCCGATGGTTATATTTTTAAGCACTGTTGATACTCTTTGATTGTACATGATATTTCTGATAATGAATAAAGTTCCTACTGTTCAAACATGATATCTTTCTGGTTACTGTTTTATTCTATGTTCTGCACATGACCAGTTTGCCAGTAGTACGTAAGATTTGAATTACATTCCATAGGCAAACATTTGGCGCCATTGCCTGAATGGACTAGGGCATCACCCGCCATGGAAGCGTAATGGGTCAACCAGCGGAAGAACCTGTAAATGCTAATGAGGAACGGGAAGACTCATTGACAGAAGATCTGGTAAATTTGTGGAAAATATCATTACGTGACCACGTGCGTAGGGAATCCCACATTCGGGAGATCCCTGAGGAAGTCATCTGGGATCGGTTGGAAGTAAACAACGAGGTGAACCACCTCTTGAATCGCATGCCCAGGTTACTGGCCCGCCATTTCATTATCCTGTAGGATTTGCGAGAAGAAGAGGACCGCGAGCGCCGAAGGCAGCAAATCGTACAACGTTGTGAAGACAAAACCAAACATGAAGAGGAAGAACGAGATACTAGCCGCCGCTGTACTCCCGGCAACCAGCAATGATTGCTTGAACAACTAATAAATGCCCATGCGGCCGAACAAAAACAAACATCGAGTACCTGACAGGCACGGGACTTCGGAAGAGCAAGTTCGGCGATCACTCAGGCTGCAAGAACAAGAAAATCGGCGAAGAAGACTAAAGCAAGTCGATAAGGAATTGGATGAGGACTTAATTGAAATAAATCAGAGCATAAAAAGAACATATGAAAATCTGACAAGAATAGACACGTCCATTGGACGAGCGCACCAAAGTTTGACAGAAGGAAGGGATGGAGACCCCTTCAGCACTCCACACATAGGAAGATATAACCACTGTGAAAATGAAGATGATTTGAATAGTAGCATCAGACGATTTCGAGAGTTGTCCCTCTCAGACGATGACGAACAGCTAAGGAGTGGAAGACCAGAGCTTAAGACCCCAAGTCAGAGAGAGCATCGGAGGGAACCCAAGGAGACCCACGGTGTTGAGGACACTGACGGAGGACGTGGGAGTGACTCATACGTGACCAAGAGTGCAAGTGACGCACAAGGACGTAGCGAAGAAACCACTAGTCTAATCGGGTCCAACACACAAGGAGGTCAGCCCGGAAAGATGGCTCATCCGGAGCAGCAAAAGTTGCCGAAATTCATGGGGAATGGCTCTGAAGATCCCGTACGGCATTGCAAGACATGCGAGACTATCTGGATTGCCAGCGGGCAGGATGACCCCGACCAGTGGCTGAAGGCATTTCCAGCGACACTCAGAGACAGTGCCATTGATTGGTACTCGGAATTGGATCAAGCACAGAGAGCTACATGGAGGGTATTGAAGCAAACTTTCCAGGAGGAGTTAAAACTTCTTTGAGATGACAGCGAGATTGTTGCGGAGATATACAATACCAAGCAAGGAAAGCATGAGAGTGTGCGGACCTACAACCGAAGACTCAAAGATTTACTGGAGAAATTGGAGGCACAACTGGCCGATGGGTTGAAGAAAAGATGGTTCATCGAGGGCTTGCTTCCGTCATTAAGAAAGAAAATGAAAGTCGTACCTCCTTCGTCGTACGCCAAAGCATACAATCGGGCAATGGACATAGAAAGTGAAAATAAAACATCCTCCCGAAGGAAAAAGAAGACAGACGACGAGGAGAGTATGGACGACAGTGACGGTGAATCCAAGACTGTACAAGCACTCAGGAAAGATATGATGCGAATGATGAAAGAATTGAAGGCCGGCAAGGAGAATACGAGAGAAGCCAGAGAATTGTGGTGTACGAACAGCAATGCGGAAGGTCAAACGAAGGCGAATTGTCCCAAGAACTTATTTTGCGATATCTACCAAGTGATGGGACATTCTGTCAAGGAATGCCCATACAACTTAAAAGCCAGAAGTGCACAAGTACTCTTCACTCATGGAGAGCCGTCAACACCACCAAACACACCACCAAAGCCCCAGTACAATAGCAATGCATCCTCTGGAGGTTACCGAAGCAATAGAAGTCCGAGAAACATGATACAGTACGATGCAAAAGCAAGGCCTATGATCCAATGCAGGAAGTGCAACGAATGGGGCCACTTCGCCAGGGACTGCCAAAACGGTCAAGGTTCGGGAGGTAGATTGTGTAAGTGGTGTGGACCAGGCGATTATGAAGATAACGAATGCCCTAAGCAAAAGGGTATCCACATGCTAGAAGTAGAAGAACAAGAGGTACTGGCGATCACCAGAGCACAAGTAAAAAAGGCCACTTACCCAGATCCATGTATGGAGAAACAAAGGATGAAGGAAGCAAAAACCGAAGTGGAACTGGCGATGGCGAAGGAAAACAAAGTACCTTTGGAGAAGCCAGGAGCCTCTTTGCGGTCAGAGGCGGAAACCAACATCGTACGGTAGGTACTACAGACCACCATACCAATAAAAGTAACTGACCTTCTATAGACTATGCCGCAGTTGGGACTGGCGATCACAAACGTCGTCGAGGATGGCAAGCAACTGCAATTGGAGGAACGAAGGAAAGAATTGATAGTAGAACTGCCACCGTACGGTGAACAAACAATCGAGCCAGTATTGCTCACAGCGAACATTGGGAAGATGCCAGCGGTCGTGCATATGGAGATCAGAGGGAATATCTTGATAAATACTATCGTTGACGGAGGATCGGGAGTCAACGTACTACCCGAAGACACATGGAAGAGTCTTGGGAAGCCTACACTCTGGCCATCGACATTCCAACTGGTTGGCGTTGATCAACATGGTATCAAGCCGTTGGGAACGCTGATGGCGAAAAAGGTGACAATCGGGACACAACAGTTTTTGCTAAATTTTCTCGTCATCCCATTACAGAGGAAAGCGTACGATGTACTACTTGGGAGAGGATGGCTGATAGCCACGAAGGCAAATCATAATTGGAAGAGGAACACAATCTCGATCGAGAACAACGGGCGGAAGTACGTCATTAACTTGAAGAACCAAGCCGTGAGCGAAGAATTGGCTTCCTCTGGATCTCAATCGGATGGAGGTGAGTCGGATGTGGACGAGGGAAGGAAAGCTATGGAACTGAACACCGAAGGTGTACTTGAACTCGAGAGTTGTTCGGAGGACAAGACAAGCTCGCTCAATGGCTTATTTCATTGGCAGATGGAAGACTATGAAGTGTTCCACAGAGAGTGCAACATGCGACAAATCGGGGAAATCAAGGAAGAAGAGGGAAGGCCCAGCCAAAAAACTTTCGGCTGAGTATGGAGAGTACAAAGGAAGAGTCTCAAAACTGGACGATACGCCAGTCCACAAGTTTGAATAGGTACGAGATGAAAAAATTGTGGAGTTAAAAAATGAAAAGTATGAAAAAATTAAAAAATTAGAAAAAAAGAAAAGAGATGAAGAAAGGAAAAATGGAAAAGAAGAGAGGGGATGAGAGAGAAAATGAACGACATAAGGAAAAATTAAAAATTATCAAAGGAGTGAAATGGGGAAAAATAGAGAGAATTAAAAAATTGAAGGGCAGAAATAAAAGAAATTCGAAGGGAGACAAAGGTGAGTTATATAAAAAAGTACGAAGCAATATTCTCATCAAGCATATAGTATGCCGTACGGCCAAGCTCAGGAAGGCAAAGGCGAAAGGAGAGAGATTCGACAGGACTTCACTAGCCAAATCAATTGCACGAAGGAAGGACGAAGCAAAGGGAAGAAGCCCGTATGCCCATCATAGGAGGCACCTCCGTACGATGTACGGATAAGAAAGAACTCAGAAGGAAATCACGTACGACACACTAATCAAAGCCACGTACAGATCACTGGAGGAGAAGAGGTTGTACGACAACCAAAAGAAAATAGTGCAAGGAGCTTGGAAGGGAACTTCGTATGGGCCAAAAGAAATCCGTACGCCAGGAGACAAGCCGTACGAGTGCCAGAGGAGGTTGTACGGTATCAATAGAAACACACAATACGTTGTCACATGAAAAGAAAATTAAGATTGCAAGTGCCAAGTCGACAAGGAAGGGCCACGCCAGCAATCAAACCCCTCATTGACAAGGCCGTATGATATAAGGAAGTGGTACGATTGGAAGAGGCCGTACGACTTGGAGAAAGAGCCGTACGCTTTGGCAGAGGAGAGGTCGTACAACCTAGAGAAAGAGACGTACGCTCTAGCAGAGGAGAGGCCATACAACCTAGAGAAAGAGACGTACACTCTGGCAAAGGAGAATCCGTACGACCTGGGGAAAGAGTCGTACACTCTGGCAGAGGAGAAGCCGTACGACTTGAAGGAAGAGCCATACGCTATCATACAGAAGAGGCCGTACGAGTTGCAAATGAAGCCGCATGCTTGGATAGAGCAGAGGCCGTACGAGCTAGGAAGGAGGTCGTACGCCATGTTAAAGAGAAATTTGTATGTCGTAGCGAGGAGTCCGTACATTGGGAAAAGGAATTCGTACCATCCATTACCGTACCAAGCATCGACCTGGAGAAGGTAAAGTCTAAGAAAAACAATGCAAAATATGTATTTTTCGGCTTCGTCAACACTATTCAAAACCTGTGGAAAAGTCATGAAAATGAGGTGCGCGATGCAGCTGCCCTTGGACCCCGCGAGGGGCGCTGCCCCTCGACCCCGCTGGGGGCGCTGCCCCTTTACCCCACTAGGGGCGTTGCCCCCAAACCCCCATTAGATTTATTGGAATTGCCAATTTGCAATACAACCAGCCATCATAAGTACAGTTACAAGAGTAGTTGGCAGCCGAGCAAATGAGAGTGGCAGCTCTCGAGGAGAAGTTGGCAAAGAGGGATAGAGTATTGGGTCGGTTGATAAAGAATGATACCCAGGTGGCCGATGCACAACTACTTTCAGCATTGAGGGAGAATCAAGTACAGGAAAAGGACGAGGAGTTGGCATTTTTTGTTTTCAGTCGTTTGGAAGACGACTTCTTTTTAGGGGGGGATGATGTAAGTAGTACATCTTTACTTTGTTATAGTCGGTCGTAGTCGGCCAATTGCTAATAAAACTATAGTTAGTAAGAATAATACATGTCATGTACTTTCAGGTAATCAAGCCCCGATTAATGTTAATGTTGTTATGAAACGTCGTGTCGGTTGGTTATCTAACCACCGCCGAACGTTATATACAGTTTGTTGGGATAGTCGGGAGATAGTTATGTGCCGATGGTTATATTGTTAAGCACTACTGATACTCTTTGATTATACATGATATTTCTGATAAGGAATAAAGTTCCTGGTGTTCAAACATGATATCTTTCTAGTTACTGTTTTATTCTATGTTCTACACATGACCAGTTTGCCAGTAGTATGTAAGATTTGAATTACATTCCGTAGGCAAACAAACTTGAATGCTCGAAAGGTTTTTCTATAAATTTCTTGTTTCCTAAACTAACTAGAAAGTAATGAATTGAAATAGTTGCAGGGATAAGAAGGCTCTAATCTACTCTAAGGCGTGGGACATGGCAATCAACTCTCGCAAACTTCAACCAGGCTCCGCTTTGCCTCACTTCGGACAGCTTCCACAGAATTGGTGCAATCTTCAGAGGAGTAGCTCAAGGTGTTCAAATCACAACTTAGCATGAAAATACCATCACAACGAAGCATATAAACATACAAATTATGATCGAAGTTAAGTACACGATATTCCAGTTGACCACACAAGGCGCACCCACCATCAGTGAGCTTGCTAGTCGTATGGATGAGCGAAGCTTTCTCAAATTAAACACCACATTCCACAGTTACTATCTACTACTTGCACAAAATGAAACTTATTCTACTTTAAGATTCTATTTGGATCGGAAGGACAAAGAAATCTTGCTAGCTGCTCACAAGAAAAGATGAAATCATCATCAATGAAAACTCTTTTTATTGAGAGAGTGTTCACAACAACTTCTTACAAAACATTCAATGAGAAAGTTTTCCTTCCTCTCCGATCTACACTATCAATCTATACGAAGCTATCTCTAAGTTGTCTCTCTATCTTCCTATCTATAAGCTAATCTAATGTCTACTCTAATGAGGTACAAATGAGGGGGGATGCCCCTTTTATAGTTGGCCCAGTCCATTGGAGGGCTCAGATTCAATTACAATGAAGGGCTCAGATTGAGCCACATAAGCCCTAACCCTAAAAACCGCCACCAAGAGGAGTGGGGTAATAAATGAGCAATTAATGGCCACATCTTTCTAGAAGATTCTCGTCCAGAGACACGTTCCCACTGTTCCTTTTTTGACTGCAAATTGGATGAGTCTGGTCGCCACTGCTTCAATTTCTTGGACTGGTACGACAGGCACGTTCTCAATCTGAAACTTCAAGGCTATAACTTTTTAACCTGTTTGATGGTGATTTTCCTCCTTACCACTGCATCTTGAGTTGTACAAAGCACGTTGGAGAACATCTTCTGGGTCATCAAAGGACTTTACACTTAAGGAGAATTTCCCTACCTTGTTCTTCAATTTGTCATGATGTTAGTCTCCAACATCTGGGCCCTCATCTTTTCCTCCATCTTGAACTTGAAAGATTTTCTTGTCTTGGATTCAATCATTCCTCCTTGCCACTCGTTTGAATACGTTCAGTGTAACACTTAGCCGTTGCTAATAACATCTCCCTAAGTCATCATGCCTTGACCTTGGTGTTCACCCTGCAAAACAAGCAAGGAGAAGAGCATCAAAACAATTAAAAATATAAACTCCCCTTACTTACTTGATCTCGACGTTTTGATCTCCCAGGCCTGCATGATCTAGTTCATCCTTTTCCTCTAGCACAACTTTTTCCTTTAAGTTCCTCATGCCTTAGAATATTTCCACATTATCATTCATCCCACTTAGGGCGCATCTGGAGACTTGAGCTTCTGTTTTCATTCCTTAGAGAATTTCACCTTACACCCCTTGGGCGTACTTTGCTTCTTGTGAACCTTGAAGTTGTGCCTTAGAAACATTTATCCAACTTGACGGCGCGTCTCGAAGGGTGTTGTTTGATTTCCCTTTGCCTTAGAAAGTTTTCCAACCAACATCATACCCTTTCTTTGCCTTAGCCAATTTTCCAGCCCTTCTGCCTTAGAAATAATTTATTTCCCTTAGGAAATTTCATCAACCAGGCGCTCGAGTAAAATCTCCATCCTAAAGTCCTTGGTGAAGCGTGAAAAGTTTCAAATCATTGAAGGTATCGAATACCCAGAAGAAAATACTCAGAAAATGCAAAATTCATGTGTATCACTATGAAGGGGTACATTTAATTTTTTGAATTTTATACCTTAGAAAAATATCTCATCTTCAAAATTCATCTTCATCCTTCCTCTTTGGGCGTATTTCTTCTACCTTTTGACACTTAGGAAAATTTCAAACTCATCCTTTTTCAGCTAGGCGCATTTATGGTGACCTACTTCCAATTTCTATCACTTAGAAACTTCTCAATTCATTCTGACAACTTGGGCGCACATAGGGGTTTCTACTTCCAATTTTCAACACTTAGAACATTTTCCATCTCTTCCCACAAGTCAAGGCACATATAGAGGTAACCACTTCAAGTTTTGAACACTTAGAAAATATCAAACTTCCTCCTCAACTCTTAGGCGCATATGACCCCTCAAGCTTTGAGTTTAAGGGACTTAGACCAATTTCCAATCCATCTCCATGTTAAGGCGCATTTCAAGATGTGTACTTTGAGTTTCAATGCCTTAGTGAAAATTTCTAACCTCCAATATCCTCTTGGGGGCATATAGCTAGTGGTAGAGGAATTTTTTATACTTAGAAACTTTTTTTAACTTGCCAGGTGAAGTGGGCGCATTTTACTAAGGGTATTTCCAGTTTGCTTATGCCTTAGAAATTTTTTTGTGCCATCATGCAAGTTGGGCACATTTTACTAGTGGAGCTTCCATTTTTGCATACTTAGAAACTTTTCCATGCCCCTTCACAAGCTTGGGCGCATTTTGTGGGTGGAGGAAGAATTTTTCATGCCTTAGAATTTTCCATCACCTTATTTCTCCTTGGGCGCATTTTGAGGGTGGAGGTGGACTTAACTCCAAACTTAGAATTTTTTCATCACCTTATTTCTCCTTGGGCGCATTTTGAGGGTGGAGGTGGACTTAACTCCAGACTTAGAATTTTTTCATCACCCTCAAGGCAAGTTGGGCGGGTTTTGGGGGTCCTGCAGGATTTAACTCCAGACTTAGCAAATTTCTCAACTTCCTACCAACTTGAGGGCACATTTTAGGGGGTCCAGCTTTCAACTTATGACACTTAGAAAATTTTTCAAGGGTCCCTCTTCTTCTTAAGGCGCATTTTGACCTTGGAGCTTCAAATTTTAATGCCTAAGTCAAATTTTTGATGCCACCAACCTCCCTTTAACCTAGGTGCATATGGGGTGTCAAGCTTCAAATTTGAATGCCTTAGAATATTTTCAAGTCTCCCCCTTCAAGCTAAGGTGCATATGAGGGTAGGAGCTTTCATTTTGCCATACTTAGAGATTTTTCAACTCACTTTAAGCTTGCAAGGGCGCATTTTAGAGGGTGAGCTTCCAATTTGCAATACTTAGTGGATTTTCCATCAATCTTCAACTCCTTAAGGTGCATTTCACCACTCCTTCCAATTTCAAGTACTTAGAAGAATTTTCCATGGCCCCTGTATATCCAAGGCGCATTCAAGGGGGTCTACTCCAAATTTTCCACACTTAGATTTTTTTTCAAACTCACCCCTTCAAGTCAAGGCGCATATAAGGGGGTCTACTTCAAATTTCCCACACTTAGATTTTTTTCAACTCACCCCTTCTCTCCTTGGGCGCATTTTGACCCCAGAGCTTCTAATTTTGAGGACTTAGAAATTTTTTTAGCAATCTTCAACTTCAAGGGTGCATTTTGATGCTGGAGCTTCCATCTTATCAGACTTAGATGAATTTCAAAGCTCTCATCTGATTTGAAATGGTTTGTTCACGTTGGCCTTAGCTTGCCCAAGCTTTCTATTTTTAGAAAGTTTCTGAAATTTTGCATTTCAAGCTGATTTCTAGCTCCAAAAGCTTTATTTTTACTTTGCCTTGACCCTCGTGACGTGATTGAGCTTTTGGCGTCTGATGCCTGCCTGTACCTGCTATTTTTAGAACTTACTAAAAATAGTAACTACTCAGAATGAGCTCGAATTTTGTGTGTAAACTGCCTGAAGGATGTTGATCGTGACTGGATGTTGCTTCTGTGTGACCGTCGCGTTTTGCCCTACTTTTTAGGAAACCCTAATTCCTTTGCACAAGCCTGCTAAAAATAGTAAGTGCTTGATTTTTGAACCTCTACAACTCCGTTTGATCTGAAATTCACGCCATGGGGTCCTCATCACTTGTTTGACTTGTTCATACTGGTGCCTCACGCTGACCTACTATTTATAGCCTGTTTCTGGAGGTGTTTTACTATTTATAGTAACTACTTGATTTTGATACTTCCACAACTCCGTTCAACTTGAAATTTGAATGACGTGACCCTCATGGGATGACCTGTCTGTTCACACTGGTGCCTGCAATTGACTTACTATTTATAGCCTATTTCAGAAGTGGCTTACTATAGATAGTAAGTGCTCCGATTGCCTTCAAATTTTACTAGTGGATAGCTTGAAAGATGCTGATTGTAGTGGGATACACTGGTTTTTGAAAATTCTAGCATTTGACCCCTCATTTTGGGTCCTGAAGTTGGAAACCCTAATCTAACTTGCATGCTGCTCAAATGGTCTCCGTTTGACCCCGTTTCTGTTGCATGTCACTGTGTTCGCAATTCTGAAGTGCTAGGCAACTACCGAAGTGGTACTGCTAAAAATAGTAAACGTCTGAAAAAGTGACCCATCAGCTGCCGGATGAGTTTGCATGTCACACTGCCCAAGAGATCTCAAAAAACCCAAAAAAGTGATCAACATGCGAGCACTGGCTAAAAATATTAAGTCCCGGAAAAGTGATCAACTCTGTTTGCATGTTACCTCGTTGCCAAGCTCTCGGAAAACCTAGAAAGATTATGCAGACATGTGCTAAGAAATCTTGCATGCAAACCCTAAAAATAGCCTCTAAAGCCTGAATCATTGAAAGTCATCATCTCGTTTTGCATGCTATATCACTGCGAAGGTCTCGAAAAACCCACAAAGAATCTCCAGACATGCATCTGAAAATCCAACATGCGAACCCTAAAAATGACCCTCAAAGGCAGAACTGCTAAAAATAGTAAGTTGTTTGTTTCAACTCAAATTTGGTAGGTAGGTAGCTCACAGTGTTCTAAGTGCAAGGCAGTCGTCAGAATTTGAAAATCCCAAGAAAATAGGCCCCAAATTGGTACTAACTAAAAATAGCAAGTTATCAGAATCCAGTGAAAATTCAGTGGGAGCTTGCTCGAAGCATCTTAATGGCAGTGCTAAGTTCAAAATTTGATTAACCAACCCAATTTGACCTCAAAATAGCCTGAAGAATGTAACCCCTAATTCATCGGAAAGCCCTTCAGAGTTGGCCAAAATTCAAATCTAGGTCAAATGGTAAGTACATCATTAGATAGAAAGAATTGACAGAGACAGACCCACAAACCCAAGCCAAAAAGCTCGAATGGAGAAAAAAATAGGGGGTCCCCATTTTGAATGGGGTGATGTGTGAAAAGGTCACAACATCTGGCGACTCCATGGGACAGTGTTGAAAAACACTTTTAAGAATATAACCTTGGTCGATCTTTCTCAAACCATCATACGAAAAAGGAAACTTACTCAAAAAGGGGAGAAGAATCCGATATTGGATCAAAACACCTTCATCCAAAGTCCTCGCGCATTCATCACATCTCTGAACCATCTTGACCTCTGAAGTCAACTATGGCAAGTTATATAAGTACCTTAACTTCAAAAGAATCCTGGACATTGCCTCGCTGCCAGTCAGGCGTCCATAGCCCCGACGAGGTTGTTGCTACAATTCCCATGAATATTGCTCCACTGCCGGCTGAGCGTCCATAGCCCCGATGGAGTTACTCGCATATTCCCAAAACCAATATTTCATAATATTTTTCTTTTCATCTTTCTCTTTTTCTTTCTTTCTTTTCTTTTCTTTTTAGATATTTTCTTTTTAGCACATTTTCTTTCTTTCATATTGATTTTCCGTCAATTCCACAATTGGCTGGTAGGCAATGAAGCCTCCAAGGGGTTTGAGAATTGCAGTGCTACTAAAGCAAGACGTAAGATTTTCACTTGCCATTAACCTCTCCCAAGAAACCAAAATGACTCAAAGCAGTCTGTTTGACAGGTAGGATGTTGGACTCATGTGTTAAGACACAATAGCGGGTTAACCTCCCGAGACGAGCTTGATTCCAAACCGGATGATGACAAAAGAAAAAAATAACCTTGATTTTCAATGTTTGCACAAATTCCAATGCAAAGAAACCAAATGGTAAGAGAAAAACAACATCACCACCCCTCTCGCAACAGGAAGCACCAAAATCATTGGCCATTCTAGACCAAAACCACTTGAGCA